>CABHPQ010163349.1:0-16813 GCA_902168405.1 Peromyscus aztecus | reverse complement strand
TTCTTCTTCTTCTTCTTCTTCTTCTTCTTCTTCTTCTTCTTCTTCTTTATACAAATAAAGTCCCATTTTTATTTTTTATTATTACAAATAAAGTAATAGGAGTAAGACTTTAACATATAAATGTCATGAATGGGGGCAGAATTTATCATTTAATACATAGTAACTGAAATTTGTGCATATATGATTTGCACAAAGAGAACAGTTTGTGTTTATCAAAATTTGCCCTAAGAGACAATAGCTAAGATTCGAACTTTAGAGGTAACTTAAAAATTTTTAATGGGAGAACTTTCCATTAGTTTGTCTTTTTTTTCATTTTTCTTTATTAAGAAATTTTCTACTCACTCTACATGCCACCCACAGATCCCATCCCCAGCCCTCCCTCCCAAGCTACCCCACATTCCCACACCCCCAAATCAAGGTCTCCCATGGGGAGTCAGCAGAGCCCGGCACACTGAGCCTAGGCTAAACCAAGCCCCTCCCCACTGCACCAAGGCTGTGCAAGGCGTCACACCACAGGCACTGGGCTCCCAAAAGCCTGCCCATGCACCAGGGACAGATCCCAATCCCCCAGTCTGGGTGCCCCCCAAACAGTTGGAGTGGGTCACACTTTCAATCAGAAATCATTTCCTGTGCTGTCACTACTCCCTGAGGGCTCACTACCACCAAGGATGAGGAGAGGCTTTGGAGTATTGTCAGGTAACCCTTACCCCAGCCCTATCTGGCACGATCGTTACTTTCACTTTAAAGATGAAGACACCAGGGCCCCCGACAACCTGACCAACTGAGGCCACAGCACTCAATAGCCCCTCCCAGGCACTTTGGTTCCCAGTTTCTGTTCCTCATCACCGCTCGCTCTGAGCATCAGGAACACTGTGCATCGTGACCCCATGTCGGAATGCACAACAGAATTCTGGCAACAATAAAAGGGTCTAAACAGACAACAACCAAAATCAAACACAAGATGAATCTGGTGTCTTCTGGCAGCGTGTGCCCATAGTTTATCAAGTGACTTCACTGAAGACTTACTTCTGAACTGGTAACACATGTGCTTTGTGCTGCACACCCCAGCTCGCCACGCAGCACTAATGCTATACCACACCTGCGAATAGCACCTGAGACCCCTCCTACTACACAGGATTTTGCTTTTATTGAATCATACTGGTATAATTATGGGAAACAAATGACTTTTAGCATTATAGTTTCCTAATGGCATTTCTTTGTTTAGTTCCAGGCCAATGCTTCCTTCTTCTCTGCCTCCATCTATCGATCAGCTATCTTACTATTTTAAATTTTCTCTGTTACTTAAAAGAGAAAAAATTAAAAGCTAGGTGAAACCAATCAATCAGCCCCAACAATCAGAATTCTGTCTGATTCCATGCACGATTGACAGGATTGCTTTCGGTAGCTCCGAACGTCTGGGCTACTCTTTGCTGCCCAGATGCCTTTGACTCTCCTGAATTCCTGGCCATGGGTTTGAAAACGATGTCAGATAGAGCACGTAGGTGTCAGGTTCAAATCTAAAACTTCCCATGATTTAAAGATGAAGACTATGAAAGACAGTGTTTTCATATCTGAATGAAAATCTGGGAACAAGATGATGCTCTTTATACATACAATCACATCAGTATTCTGTTTCTTCACAACACAAGGGCAGCAAGCCTCAGGATCTAGTGATCTGCTCCTCACAGTCTAGCTCTTCAAGTAGACACAGCAGCAGGTACTTCTGCAGCACTCAGTGACCCAGGTGGGTCCCAGGGTGCATTCTGAGACTTCTAAAACAGAGCAACTCAGGGCAGAGGCGGGGGCCTGCATTTTCAGACAGCTGCACTGCAAGGGATTCCTTCTGTATAGCAAAACTGGAGCGCTTTTAATCCAGCCTAATATAAGTGATCAGTTTGCTAGAGCACTCCTGAATACAGCTTCTTATCCAACACAACTCCATTAATATAAAAAATTAAGTTAACTAGCTAAAGTACCGTACCGACAGATATCAATTTTATAACATCTACACACAACTGATATAGGAAGAGATTCTAATAAAGTCTGTCAAAAGAACAAAGTAAAAAGCACTCCACTGTGTAATTATACTATTTACTTATTCAGAAACAAACAGCTTTGTAGTATGGGTTTGTTTTGTATTTATGCCTAATGGTGATGGTAATCTAACTGCATATTTATTAATTTTAAAGATGATTTTTCATGAAGTTATTTATGTACTGCTATCCCATAATCAGAATGAAATCAAAACAACAAACAAATACAAAAACCAGTGCCACTTGGACAGACAAAAGACCATTTTCAAGATGCAGCAAGTCTTCACCCTGCTGGGGGTATTATCCGAAGGTTCTGAATGACATCATCACTGGGGAACCGTGGACAAAGGGCACATGGGAGCGCTAGTTTTTCTTACAGCTGCACATGACTCTATGATGCTCTCAAATAAGTATTTTAATTGAAAATACTGAGGCAATATAGTATGTCCATATCTAGCCCGAACTCCCAAAGCAGGCTCATCCCCCGAGTTCAACAACACTGCTGTCCTGTAGCTATTCTCTTCAGTGTGTTCTACAGTGCATGCAGTTGCGGAGACCAGGCTCAGGCTCTTCCTGGCGCATGCGGGGCCTTTCTGGAGGTAAAAACATCAGTGGCCCAAACACAAAGTCAGTCATCTTACAGGCTTGTTTGGGGCTCTGAAACAATCCCTGACAAGGGTGGATGCATTTCATCTTCCACTATGAACAGCCATTAAAATACCCCAGAACCCAGTTAATTTTTTTTCAGAAACAAATACTTTCGAGCATAAGTTGATTACCAAATTTCTTGATAGTTTATTCAGTACAGAAGAAACCTTGTATCTTTGTCTCTTCATTCTTTAAGAATCTTTTGTATGCATGTAAGCACATCCTGACGAATATTCCTAAGGACCACATGTATGAAGCAACTAGATAAAGCTTGAATCACTGTATTCTTTAAGACTGATATGGATTTTTAACAATTCCAAAGCATCAGTCTCTTTTTCTTCAGTTAGTCACACTTGCTGAACTCAAAGACATTATGGAATCTCTATCATCAAACAGTTTAGTGAAGAAACTAAAAATATTATTTATGAACTAAAAAGAAATTCCCTAGTAACAAAGCAAAAAGCATACAGAATCCACAACACTGACTGAAAGGGCACCGTGACCACAGGGGCCATTCTGTAAACACAAACTCGGCTTCACAAACTTGGCTTTGCCTGACAGGAAACGTGCTATGCAAAATCGAAGGACCCTGTGTGTAACACTGAATGCCGTGTGTCCTAGAACACCAGTCCCACAAAATGGATGAGAAATCTGAATCAAAGACAAGTTTGAAGCAAAAGATATTTCCTTAATTTCAATTATAATAAAAGTCTCTCAATCTACACTTCATAGTGATTTTTTTTGACTATTCATAGTGAAGGCAGGATGTAAAGGACCCCGACTTAGCATTTTTTTTATTAGACAGATACAATTTCAGTTTTAACTTATCTGGTATCAGTGATGGCAGACATTTGAAAGGCTTGATCATCAACTGTGTATCTTGAGTATAACAAGTGCCTTACATCACATATTGAATGCGATTATAATTTATAATTTGTTAATTCAACAAAATCAGGCATACAAAAATAGATCTAAGACTCACACTCAGGAATTACTCTTAAAAGTAAGAAATTCTTCAAGGGTTATCATTTTAATTCAATTTTAAAATAACAATATTTATTTTTTTCCAGAAACAGTCTATGGCTGAGCTTCTTCTCAGCACTGACAGTCTAAATGTGTGTAATTTGGTTACAGTTGGGACAGAGTACCAGAGAGCCAGAAGGTCTCAAAGCTTCCTTTAGAGAATGGCTGGTGGGAATAGTTAGTAACAATTCACTTGTTTCAATTGAAGTGTGCACTTTTAGAGCACCCTCAATAACCTGAAAATAGGTTGCTCATGGTCTCTACATTTTGTTTTCACAGGACGTACAGAAACTGCTTGTAGCTCAATCTAACTGGATGAGAACACAGATTTCCACACATTACCACGTCACTTCTGATAAAGTAAGAAGTGGCTTGTTTAAATACACCTGGTCTATTTTTTTTAATAACTCTTGAAGGGGAATTCCAAAGAATTTTATTAAATCAACTAAGCCAAGGGCTGCCACCATTTGTCATGGGGAACTTCACAAATGCCCCACGCCACACATCGTCTCAAATACATATGCCCCACATGGTGCAACTAACTCATCATGTTACAAATCTAAACATCTCAACAAGCCCAAATTGACTGAGTTATATTCTTTCTTTCAGAATTACATAAATCTAAATGAACTAAACTCAAAACAATACTTAACATTTTGACATAATCCCTTCCACATTATTTGAAAATTAAATTTCTGACAGTAACAATGCATACTTTTTCTTTAGTATTTTATTTTTGAATTGAATATACCAAGCTATGATACAGCTTCAAGATGGACACAGGATAATTAAACAAAGCCAGGAATCCTCTACAGCACAGGTATTCCTCTTGCTATGAAGAGATTCCTCTCTCCCTTTCTAGGAACCTACCGCTTAGAAGTTCAACTAATGACTGTACACGACAGAAAATTAGTATTTCGTAAGGACGTTCTAGTGAGAGTCATCTATTTGTAAGACTGAAATGCACGCCTTTATGACTAGGGAAAGATTACAGACAGAAAGTTTAAGAGCAGAAACTCCTGTGCCGCCACTAGTACAGGTCTCCATCCTTGCAGCCCAGAGAAGAGCGCAGAGACAGGCAAGAGGGCTTAGACCGAACAGATCATACCTCCAGGCTGCAGGAGCTGAAAGATGAGTTGTTTCTTCCAGACAAAGCTTACTAAAATAATATATTTGACCATCTCCACATCTTATCTTTCTCCAGAATGTCAAGCAACAACGTCATGGCACCTGGCTTCTATGCGGATCCCAGGCCCAAGTGACTGCACAGCTGTGGAAAGCTAGAGCTCAAATATCAAAAATTCCTGATATAATAAAACGGTGTAAACTTAAACCACCCATTTCTAATCCAATTACTTTATCTCCTCACCTCATCGACAATGATTTCATGATGTTTGGCTGAAGAATAATGTGGTATTTGGTTTGTGATTAAATTCTAACATGATCTATAGAAATATGACGGGCATTAAAACCCAAACAAAAGCAAATGTAAGTATTTTTAACAGGCATAAATGATGAAAAGGACCATTATTTAGGGAAACTTCTCATTAGTTAAAAATTATCTCAGAAACCGCTAGTGTTTGCCCATACCTTGTGACTTAACCTCAGTGTTCTGCTTTCCGTAGGAAAGTACCCTAGGATGAGGAGATGTCAGTCACATTCTCTACACAGCTCCTCCAAGAACGACACAGTATGGTGTTTCTCACAGCGACTGTAGTTCCACAACACCCCTAGATGTGTGTATCACCACATGGCAACCAGACAAGCTACAGTATGGTTTCTTTGAAGGGGAAATACCTGCTTTATAACATTTCTGAAATCTGCTTTTTCAATTAGTGCCACCAGGACACAGGGTATAAAGTTTTTGCCTGTTTCTGGCCCATTCTTCATGGTGCACTGTGATTGCCCAGGCCCTCCCATTACATAAAACGCTCCCATCATGCAAAGCCAAGGGCAGAGCAAATCTCACAAGGTCTCATGAACCTCAGTGGAAGGGAGGGGGTGGCTGGAACCTGCCCTTCCCTATTCCTATAATTCTTGCTGAGGGGTTCCGGCAGACATGGGGGAGGTTTCACCATCTCCCTCATTTCCCTAGAGAGAAATCAGGAGGCTGTGGCTCCTCGACCTGTAAGAATTCAGCCTGAAAACAGAAGGTACAAGAGAACCCTGGGCTTTGCCTAATTTGTTTTGTTGGCTCTAGAAAGATAATTCCTGTCCCTTAAAATGGTTACAGAGACAAAGGTATGTTGGCAATCAGCACATGCTAAGTGCTCAGTGAGCAGTGCCCCTGAGACTGTGCAGTGTGTAGAGGGGAGTGCATTCAGTCACTGGGGGTGGGGGGCGTCAAAGGAGGATATTGGGTACCCTGATCTCTGCAATCTCAGATTCCCTTGACCGAGTCACTATACTCGAAGTTCCCCCATTTTGGTTAGGCTGGCTCATCAGCAAGCTCCTGGGTTCCACCTGTTTCCACCCCTTAATGCTGAGGTCACAGGCATGTGTAGCCAGCAGGATCTTGTTTTTTACAAGGGTGCCAGAGATCTGAACTCAGACTATCAGACTTGTGCAGGAAGCTCCCTTACTCACCCAGTCATTTCCCCTGGCTGCCGCAATCTATTTTTATAAAGCATCGTAGGTCTTTCAGCTTCGCAGAATTATTAAGGAGTTAGTTGAACTGTCATTTCACAGCTTCCATAATGAAAACACACACATGAATCTGAAATGATCTTCACTAGTGAGATGGATAAGCTTAAGCTACTGTTGGTATCTGGGTATTTTATCTCATGCTGCTTTTACATTTTCTCCTGCATTAAGACTTGAGTGCACAGAACTTTCTGAGTGGGGCATTAAATGCCTCTTTTACAATAGGTAAATGGATCCACTTTATGCTATATAATAAAAAAACAGTTTTCTTTGCTTTTTAAGTTATATACTATTTTTTTGATAGCAAAACCAGGAAACACAGCAAAAAATAAATAAAGGCCTTAGTACTGAAATTCACACGTTTTTGATGCAAAACAACAAACAAAACACTTGAATGTGATCTTTCAAACTGTAATGTAAAAGCAACCGATAGTAGGAACAATCCAAAATATTGAATCCTCAAATAAAAACAAAGCAAGCTGGGTGTGGTGATGCACACTCTTAATCCTAGCACTCAGGAGGCAGAGGCAGGTAGCTGGCTCTCAGTGCATTTGGCTTTGAGTCCAGCCTGGCCATAGTGAGTTCCAGGACAGTCAGGGCTACAAAGTGAGAACCGTTCTCAAACCACCAGCAGCAGCACAAAAAACATAAAAGAAAACAGAACAAAGCTCAAATACTCGGCCAAGGTTGATGGCCTGAGTAGGGAACACTGGAGGTCTCATTGGCCTGGAGGAGACAGAAGGGGACAGGGGCAGCAGCTACTTTCTACATACCCACTTTTCATCTGCAGGACTCCAACTCCAACCTGCACACAGGCTTGTGTCCCTGACTGGAACATTGCAGTATATCCAAGTTCTCCATGTTCCTCGTAGATGATACACTTTAAATACCCCAAATGGCCGCGTCTGCCAGTGGTATCTTTTACACATCAGTTCCCAAATAAAACTCTGGCATTACAATGTGGTTTTGTACTTCCTTGCAGCTGAATTCAGTAGCACTATATATACCATCTTGTTCTTAACAACAGGATTAATAAAATGAAATACTTCATTGAGTCCTCTCTCAAACTGAGAAAACCGTCTTTGTTGGTTTTTTAATGTTATATGCTATTTTCTGCAAACAAAATGAATAGAAAATGGAGATGTAAAAGTGTAAGTATTATCTGCCAGAAACACTGCTAAGTTGTTTGGAGCAACTCCTTAGCTTTCATTTCATCTGTCAGGTTAAGCTGGGACAAGGTAGGAAGCTTGATTGTGAAGGACATACTCGAAATTTTTAGACAGAGGAAACTCTAGAAGTGGATCACTGAGAAATTTAGAAACTCTGTTTCATGGTCATTTCAAGCTGGGCGGGCTCCTCAGAGCCCCTCTTACCATACTTAAGTGGAGCCATTTATGGAATTTAATACAGAAAACCGTCTTTGTTGTTTTTTTTAATGTTATATGCTATTTTCTGCTAACAAAATTAGGGAACACAAAGAACAAAAAGATAGAAGCCTGAAATTCACACAAAAATTAGTTTGATCAACATCTTCATATGTACTGCTTTCTTACATGTTCCTTTAATTTATGTGAACATAATTTGTGTAAAAAAAGCTATGGATAGATGGACAGATCTCCCCGTCTGTGAACACTGAGACCGCCTTCAACGGATGCACCAGAATGTGCTTTAGAGCAATCTTCCCCGTCTTCCCTTACGTCGCCGCTGCCCTTGTTCTACATCACAGTAGCCATTTAGACAAGGCCTTCAACTTTCTCTAGATTAGTTGGTCACCCGAGTGAGCTGAATACATGCAAATCACACCCCATGGTGCACCTTCCATCTGAGAGGAACTTCTAGGAGCTTCTGGGGCCCCGTGGTGGTGGGCTCAACATCAGCAGCGCCAGCCACCGCTCTGAGAGCTAAAGGGCTTGGAGCAGGGCTTGCAGAGTCAGGGTCACCCTGGAACTTCCTGAAAGGTTTTTTCGGAGATGACGCTGGGGAGAAGAGGAGCAGAGCAAGAGGGGAAAGGTGGTGGGGGAGGGGAGCAACCGAGGAGGAGAATCAGACCACAAAAGAGGGAGAGAAGCAAAGATGGCGATGTGGAAGACAGCGTGGCTGTGCACAGTGGAGAGGAACTTCTTCAAAGGAGGCAGAACTCACTCATCCCTGAGATGTTTATGGCTCCCGTGTAACGCGGAGACACACTCCTCCTTTATGTCAAGAGCTTTAGTCCTGGTGTCCCGCTGAAACCCAGCCTGGCAACTGCTGGCCTCAGCACCTTCCTTCTACTCCCAGGGGGAGGAGAGGAGAGGACAAAGAGAGCTCACCAGAGACACCTAGGCTCCAACAGCATAACCAGCTCCTTCACTGGAGCTAGATTTAGTCTATGTGCACTGGTGTGTCCCCTGGAACTGGAGTTACAGACAGGTGTGAGCTGCCATGTGGTTGCTGGGAGTTGAGCACGGGTCCTCTGGAAGAGCAGTCAGTGCTCTGAACCTACTGGGTTTCTTTTTTTTGTTTTGTTTTGTTTTTTTTTTTGTTTTTTCGAGACAGGGTTTTTCTGTGTAGCTTTGCGCCTTTCCTGGAACTCACTTGGTAGCCCAGGCTGGCCTCGAACTCACAGAGATCCTCCTGGCTCTGCCTCCCAAGTGCTGGGATTAAAGGTGTGCGCCACCAACGCCCGGCCCTACTGGGTTTCTTAATACGTGGCTACGGTGCTATCTCCACAGGCTGGTGCCCATGCTGAAGGAGGAGAAACAAACTTGGTTTCTGATTCTTCATTAAATACAGAGCACACTGCCAAGCACACACGCCTGCTTAGGCTGGCTTTTCCACAGGCCTGCTTTTCAGTACGGAGGCCTGCACCTTCCTACCTTCTGGTAAGGAGTACACAGCTTAGAGAGCTTACAGAAGATGCTGAAAATGATGGTGGCAAGTTTTCTCTAGGGGTTTGGAAGCAAGTATGCACAGGAGAGTTGGAGGAGCTGTTCGTCCATGAGCCCAAGCAGAAGAGCGCACAGGAAGGCAAACACTGGAACCTGCGGGAGCGCAAGGACCGCCTCTGGTGCTCATTATTTCCTGGGGCAGCTCTGACACACACCTTGACATATAAAGTGTTATTTAGGCAGAGAGAGGAAACTTCACTGTGAGATTTAAATACCACAGTAATATCTGAAAACCAAAAGGGAATAGTTTGTTTTTTAAAAATAATACAAAATGAGTGTTTAAAAAAATAAACAGAAATACAGGTTTAGAACTATATCTTGAGACATGTCCTCTTAGGAGTTGAGCACTTCTGTTTGGGTCCAGCCTGTATGGTCATGAGTTCATTGATGATATACCTAACTTGTCCCTCTCAAAGCACCCTGCTGCTTTCCCCCAGTATTCCTTTTATCTAATTATCTGAATATTTAGGGTGAAAGAATTTTTACAAGGATTCATACATGCAAATTACACAGTAACATCCTTGTTCTTTGTACACACACTTACTACAGTAATGCTGGGTAATCCACACTCTAAACCACTAAATTCTAATAGATGTTATGACCAAATGAATATGCAAGCATAGACAGCTCCTTTCCAGAAATGTAAAGGAAAAGGAAGAACACAGACAGTCATAGCGTAATGAAATAAAGATAGCTATCTGATAGTATTTGAAACTACTGCAGGGAGACCCTTTTGTGAAATAAACCTCATTTCCAAGATCCAAAAAAAAGTTTTAATTTCATAAACATAAGAAAAATAAAAACATCTCACAGCTGAAAATGAAAATATTCAAAACTGCATCATTAGAATGTAGATCAAATAACGCAGTTCTATAATCCATTCACATTTTAAGTCTATTTCTTTAATTAAGAATTCAGTTCAGTGAAACCTGTGGGTTAAACTATTAGAGGTAACAAAAAGTAAAATTAAACATAAAGTGTCAATGCAGTAAAAAGAAAACTCAGATTCATAAGCAGCATCTACAACAAATCTCAGGTCTTGACATGTGTGTGTGTGTATGTGTGTGTGTGTGTGTGTGTGTGTGTGTGTGTGTGTGTGTGTATGTGTGTGTGTGTGTGTGTGTGTGTGTGTGTGTGCGCGTGCCTTTGAAGTTCCATGCTGTAACTTAAAAGCCACCCCCTCTCTCTTAGAAAGATTCAAATTACTATTAAAAATACAACTCTCGGAAAACAATTAAACACACACTTGTGAAGGTAGCTAGACACACACACTTTGATGTGGCCACGTTACTGTTTTGGTACTTGAGGGCAAAGTAATAACTCTTCAGCAGCGCACAGTTATTAAGCAGACATCTAAGTGTGCAGAAACAGTACCTTTTACTTTTCAATGTAGAAAGATAGTAACAGAATTAATATTGTAATTGAAAACAAAAAGCAAGTAGACAAACTGTCACGGGAACACATTTACATTAACACATGTAATACTTCTTTGATGAAAATCAGCAGTGTTCAATATTATTCATAGCTCTGATTCACAAATGTAAGTGGAAAGTATTTCCACATTTAGATTTTTTCGCATTGATCTTAAAAATTCTTATTTTACATCAAATATAGTCCGCTTGCCCCCAGCACATAAACCCACGCAAAGATGGAGGTAAGAACACACTGCATGCTTACGGCCCAGTGTGCCCCCCCCCCCACTGGAACTGCACTCAGTGACGGCACCAGGAGAGACACAGGAAGAAGATTCTTCAAGAAGAATCCAGTCAAATCATTCAATTAGGAAAATGCCCACCCACAGCACAGGGGTTGACTCAGTAAAGAAAACAGCTTAAGTTTACAAGTTCCTTCATAGCCTACTCCACAATAAACTCTTTAAAAGAGCAAAAATTGCCACCGCCTTTTTAAATTAAACATTTTCTTTCAAAATTTAAGTTCAAAGATTAAACATAACACATAGATTATTTAGTCCTTTGTCCAGAATTCATGATTTTATTTTACAAAGAAACACAAATTACAGTTATTCACAGCCTTTTTCTAAAGTTAGAAACACATGTGAGACCAAATCAATTCAGCTTACCACATTTCAGCAATGTTCACACTTATTAATACTGAAAGTATTTTCCCATAATCTTCAAACACTAAAAGAAGATTACACTAGAAATCATCACGGACACTAGTGCTCCAGCAGGGCCTTACGAGAATCCAGTAAAACCCCACTTTTTACCGGAACGTGATCAAATCCTCACTGTCATGGAACATTTTTGCAAGCAGACACCTCCTTAGGCTCCCACCCTCACACCAAGGAGCTCAACAAAAGACGGTTTTCATAAAAAAGAATAAGAAAGAGGAACTGTGGGCACCGTCACCAAGAAACACACACTAGTCAATTAAACAGCGCAAAATACACACACACAGAAACACAGGACACTGAACAAAAACCTGAACCCACGACAAAAAGTATGAAATTTGCAAAAAAAAAAAAGGGGGGGGGGAGGGGTTAGTCTTCGGTTGTTAATTGGCTGTGGAAACAGGATGTTTATTAATACTGAATTTATTTTTAAAATACATCTTTGAGACTAAAAAGAGGATTACAGAAATCAGAAACTTTTAAAAGTGTTTGAATGCAGTAATTCAAGAGTTTATACTGAACCTTTTATTCAATGGCTTGACTAAAGGAATTTAAATCAGTGAGACCCAAATGGCTTAAGTTTAAATGGATATTGATGGAGAAGTAAACATTTGGGTCCATTTTAAAATAAAGATGAAATGGTAAAGTGCCTTCAAGCTAAACATATTTAAAATAATAAATAGAAAGTAATGAAAGGCGTGTCCTTATTCGGAGCTGGGGGAAGTCCCAGCGATGAGTCAACCCAGTACCCCTTATTAATCTCGATGTGTTGTTAGAAGCATTTTTCTAATTGACCCTGAATTAGCATTTACTATCCCAGAGAGAGTTCTCTGTGGCAAACACTTGAACGGAGGTTGTCTGATGGCTTTGGCTTGTATTAGAGGTGTAAATAGATTCAGTGAGAAGAGTTAGCTGTGGTCGTACAGGCAGCACCGGAACCGCCCTGCTCCTCACCCACCACACAAGCAAGGCATGAAGCGCTCTCCCCCGACTAATATATTAGGTCCTCTAAAACAATGCATTAATTATGCAGTCCCTGAGAGTCAGACACTGTGCTTAACGTGATTAGTGCTGCTGTCTACCCCACTTAAGTCCTGACATGTATTTTAAAACCTGAAAGCGAACTGGATGCTTTCTAGTACCCAGAGCACTAGCTGCGGGCTTCTCGGGGCGCACAATAACCGCGGAGCACACAGGCGCGGATGCGTGGAGGCGACTGGATCCTCGAACTGTCTGCCCCTTTGTCATATCTCTCAAATGTATCCGCCTCGTGAAGAGCTGCATTCCATTCTTCACCTCTGAATATGTTCTAAGTTGTACAATGTGATTTGCAGTAAAAAGGAAAAAAAAAATTTTTTTTTTTGACTGTCAAGATTCTCTTTCCTCTTGGTTGCAAATGAACCCCTTGTGGAAAGGTTACCTTGGCAAAGCCAGAATTTAATGCTCTAAACATTACTGGAGACCATCCTCTTCCGTTACAGGGTTGCAGTCCATTTCTGTTAGTGAGAGACAACACTGAGGTATGGGTAAGCTCTTGCTCTATCAGCTGTGGGAGTGGACCTGCTGTTTTCTGAGCACGCTGAGAACTACAGCCTCCGTGAAGGTTTCCACTGTTGGTGGCAGGATAAAAACATTCCTGCTTCCTTCACCCTTCTGCATTCATCAGTGACAACCTGTGTAAATATATTTAAAGACCAAGTTCGCATTTCATTGTTCACATTTCAGGGGGAAAGCCCAGCCAGTGTCTCATAAATCAATCTGTCACCTGCTTTTACTGGTCGTTTTCTAGTGTTTTCAAACCAAAGCGAGACCTGGGAAAGTGATAGGAAGAAGAAAGAATGAAATCACTTCACACAACAGGGACATTTGTTTCCAGTATAGCTTATAACTGGCTCAGCATTACATAAGTAAGACCCATCATTTGCCACATTCATACAGTGCTCAGAGGCCAACTCTGCCATGGCCTTCTAGTGGGAAAGAACTGCATTCGCCAATGAGAAGCCCACAAGGAAAAGCAGACTGTGCCTAAAACCTGAATGGCTCTCCCAACCCTTACCAGCGTGGACCACCGAGGGGGAGAACATGGCAGGCCGCTCCTCCTCCTCATGTAATTCCCACAGGTAATCACCTAACAACCAGGTGTTATGAAATGACTACACCATCCTAATTACCAAGAGGCCCATTAACAAATTACATGGGCACCACCAAGAGCTGAGAAGACAAACACAGGCCAAGGAAGGACAAGGGACACACCAGCTCTCCCCATAGCCATTCTGAATGAACGGAGCACGTAAAATGACCCATGCAGGGAGTCTTAGGGAATTTAATCTACTATTTGAATTTTATGCCAAAGGAAATTAGAAAAACAAAGAGAAACTTGTGTGGATTGTTCTTAGAATGTATCTCTCCTCACGGTAACTATCCCACTGCTCTATCTGTAATGAAAAGGCAATAATAAAGTACAATAAACTCTAAATGCAAACCTCTCTAAAGTTCCCGACAGAGTGCATGGACTGAGTGCTACGGGGAAAGGATTAAGCAATTTCTTCCTTAGTAAAAACACCGTCAAACCTAATGAGTGGTCACCCTGCAGTATTTGATGCAACCACTAACCTATTTATAGTTGAACAGAGCAGAACACAAGAGTCAGGTATCCTGATTTATTCTTCAGAGACCTGCCATCACCTTGACAGGAGGGAGAAACGGGAAACTAACCACCATGCAATCAACTGTAACTGCTGTACACATCTTATCTCCTCCCAAGGAACAAAAGAAGCCCAGTTTTGCAGCTGGCCACTGCTAAGGCTGAGCAACAAGGAGGTGGGGGGTGCTTGATGCTGAGAGGGAAAATGTCTAGGTCTGCACATCATATGGTTTGACTTAGAGCGACTGATTAAAGATATTAAACGACTCGGAGCATAAATTGCATGCACCTGTTGTTCCCATGGTGGTAGCCCTCGCACAGCCCTGTGAGCATGAGAATTCTGCCATGGACAGAAAGCCCTGGCCGACTCCATCTCACGTTGCCCGGCACTGGAGGAGAGTGGATTTATTAATCAATTTCACAGTTTCTTTGGATACACTGTTTACATTAAGACGTGATACCAAATAGACCAGAGAAATAACATTGACATTTTCTAGTCAATGTCTTTCATTATAAGCTGCCTCTCTAATTTTATGATTTGTATACATCTTTTTTTTCAACCAGACAAATTAGTTTCATGTGTTTTCATCATGCTGCAGGCTACTTTATCCATACTGGGAAAATAATCCTAAATTCCCCCTGAAAGTTTTCATTTTCACAGCTCAAATATTAATAGATTGCCTATGTGAGTCTTTGCGACTCTAACGGTCTAAAGAAAATGACCAAATTACTGCTGCTGGGAGATCCTTCCAACGGACTGGGACTACGCCACTCAAAATCACAAGCTCACCGTGTGCGGAGAGAAAGGCCTCAAGAACGCGGACAGAGGTCTAGGATGCGGTGCTGAGGCGAGGTGCTGGACGCAGCCTCGGGGGCCTAATCTGGACTTAGAGAAGTCTGGGAAGATCAAAGGCCTGGCACCAGACAGTTCTCTATACAGTGCTCTACAAAGCAAGGCCACCTGTGATCACTACCACCCTCCCTCTGCACCCAGCCACCACAGCGTAGGTCCTGTCTGGGCTTGGCTTCTGCTCAGAAGCTTTCTTTGAAGCAGGTGGACTCTTTGCAGGAGTGCCCACAAAGACAAGCTCTTGGTTCCACGGCTCCAGGTAGAATTTAGTTCCTTTCTGGGAGATGTGTAATTATGAGCAGGTATTAATGTAATGGGATTTCCTGAAGCAACGGACTCTAGCACTCATGTTTGTCGGTGAAGACAGTGCGGTGCATTTAGTTGGCAGTGGGCATGTCAAGTGCCAGCAGTCACAGCATCACTCCCAGCAGACAGGTGCTTTCATTTGGCTAAGAGTATCTTTTTCTAGCTCCCCACGAGTCCCAGCAATAACTACCACTAATAAAGACTTCAGTCAGGCCTTCACGTAGACCTCATACACAGCTAGGTTGAAATCCACTCCCAGAGCATCACGGAACCTGTTGGCAGCCAGACAGAGGTAAGCGCTGGGGCACAGGTGTACTGTGTGTGGCAGGCCTGGAATCAGGTGGCTAAGACGGGTTGACTTCTAGCTCGGTACTTGGCCAAATGACCTTAAGCAGTTTGTGTACCTCCTCTGAGCATCCATTTCTCACCTGTCAGGTAGGTGATAAGAGTAGGGAGCACACAGTTACTAGGAAGATAAAATCAGATGACAAATGTAAAGTTCTTGGTGACCTCCAGTGAGACCATTATTACTGTTATCACCAGTTTTCCTTTGATTCCAATTATTTGCAAAGCGGCAAGTTAGAGTGAGGGCCGGCAGTGTCATCAAGGCACAGTTCAGTGGAGGGGGGGGGGTTGCTCCTTGCAAGCTGGGCAAAGCAGGAAGTTCAAAGTTTACCTCATTTGAGCAAGAACCAGGAGGTACAAGGACTCAAAGGCAGGGAGAGACAGAATCTGCGCTCCCTTCCCCTAGCCCTACAGTACTAATCCTAATAGACGCATGGGGACCAGAGCACATCGAAGACGCAGACAGATTAGGGAAGTCGCCTTACTGAAGACAATCACTGTAGACTGAGAAATGTCAGCAGCCTCTATTGGGGCAATTCTAGCCAGATGTTAGTCCTGCTAATGGTGCATCTACCTGGAAATTATTTTCCCAGTATGGGAAAACAAATTTGTCTAATGGAAAAAAACTTATACAAATCCCAACTGCTCATATGTACCCACAACAGCACATACTTCTCTTGGAACAGACACGCTTCTTACCGCCTCCCCTTTCCTCCTGTATCCAACTGGCAGAGTGCTAACAAAGCACCTATGTGGAGAGGAGCCAGGGGTCACAACAGTTAGCTGGGTTTGCTCGCCACTGGCTTGGCCCACTGACCTTGATCAACATGGAACATGCTCACAGTTCCACCCACACTATAACTTCCGGTTGGAGTTGGAATGTGTAAGAAATGACCATTACCAAGCAAATCTGCTTCACTGTAACAAGCACAACCTTTAATAGTCCTGAAATTCTGTAACAAATTTCTAAACAGTCTTATTAAATAAAAAACAGAGCCAGAAATTTGCGTTAAAGCCTTACAGAGATCAGGGAAATACGGAAAACCACGAGCTAACCTCACCTCACCAACTCTGCAGCTTTCAAGGAGCACGACTTCCTGTCTACCCAAGCTTATATGCATTGCTTTTCTGCCTTCTCATTGGCTCTTAGCCCAGCTACCTCACTTCCTCTTCCTACACAGCTCTGTCACTGTCTGTCTGTCTGTACAGACCTCCAGGTCTCTAGTTGGTACTGGGATTAAAGGCGTGTGTCACCACGCTTGG
>CABHPQ010163347.1:0-48668 GCA_902168405.1 Peromyscus aztecus | reverse complement strand
TCTTCAATGCCTGAAATTCTCTTTTCCATCTCTTGTATTCTGTTGGTGAAGCTTGCCTCTGTAGTTCCTGTTCAAATTCCTAAATTTTTCATATCCAGAATTCCTTCAGTTGAAGTTTTATTTATTGGTTCTATTTCCAATTTCAGGTCTTGAACAGGTTTATTTCTTTCCTTACACTGTTTGTGTTTTCCTTATTTTCCTTAAGGGGTTTATTAATTTCCCCTTCAAAGATTTTTATCATACTCATAAAGGCTGTTTTAAGTTCTTTTTATTGTGCTCAGGTATGTTGGGATATTCAGGGCCTGCTGTGGTAGGATAGCTGAACTCTAAAGGGGATGTGTTGCCGTGACTGTTATTGATTGTATTTGTACACTAGCATCTAGGTGTCCAGGTTTGGGATGAATGTAGGTCTAGGAGCTAATTTCAAGATATGTCTATATTAGGTAGGTATTTTGTTCCTTGATTTCTATTTCCTTTCTGGATTTTTGGAGAGTGTTATGGCTGTGTGTTGCCTGTTTCCCTGGACAGTTCAGCTGGTGTGTGCACAAGGAATTCCTGCTGGTATTGGAGGTTGTGATACTGGGATGAGTTAGGGGAAGAAAGTTGGAGAAGGTCTTTGTGATTCATTGTGGATGGGGTCAGAGAAGAAGGGGAGCTGTAGATAAGACCTGGGGGATTGGAACTCAGGAACAGTGGGACAGATGTTGGTCTACAGGGTTTTCAGGCAGGTATAGCTTGTGCATTAGCAGAGGCTGCCTGCTTATATTGGATCCGGGATACAACAATGAGTGTGGGTAGGGAGATTAGGAGGAGATGATCTGTGGGATCCACAGGAAGTGTGGGTGGGGGGGAGGGAAGGGAAGGCTGCAGCTGGTGTTCTGTTGCAGTACTAGGGATGAGACTGACATTTTATTTTATTTGTATTTAGATCTTTTCAGAGTTTTATATGTGAGAACTATAGTTGCATCATTTCTAACCCTCCATCTCCCCTTCAACTCACACCATGCCCCCATTACACCCTTAAATCTCATAATCTCTTATTCTATAATTATTATTGTTTTACACACACACACACACACACAGGAGTTCAATTAGTGTTGTCCATATCTACATGTGTTTAGGGCAGACCATGTAGGATTAAGAAATCTGTCATGGAACTTGTCCCAGCAGGAAAACAGTCATTATAGTCCCCTGTCCTTTACGATCCTTCTACTCCAGTTCTCTGATGTACACTTAGCCTTAGATGTAAGAGTTGTGTTGTAGATGTCCTAATTGCTGCTGCGAACTCCATATTCATTTTTTTTATCTGCATTTGGAGCAGTTGTGGATATCTAGTACCTATCATTTGCTGCAAAATGAAGTTGCAATGATGAGAGATAAGAGCTGCTCTTGTCGTTGTGTGTGAGGTTAAATATTTAGAATGCAGTTGGAAGATACGTTTATTAAGTAAAATGTAAAAGTAGTAGGTCCTCCTTTGGGGTCTATTATTTTCCACCACATGTTCTTGCCTAGGTATCCATCTATTGAGCAGACTTAATGCCCACTTAGACATGTTTTTCATCCTTAAGATACAAGTGTCACTATGGTACCACTTGGGATATTTTGCCAGGCTACCCATTGTTGTGGTTCACAAGATTTACGGTGGGTAGAGCTGTTGACAATGTTTTTCTCATTGCAGCTCTCACAGAAACTTCAGATATTACAAGAGCTAGCCCTCAAGAAGGAGGTTTCCAGGTGTGTACCAATATTATTTCTTCAAGTCCTGAGAAGGAAGTATGTGTTGTCCTCAGCTACTGAATCCTACCTTCATCTTTTAGGAGGCAATTGAGGACCATTCAAGAACCTTCATTGTCTTGGGAGTCTCCTGGAAGGCCCCTCTCACTGCCAACAGCCAACATTAACTACAAGGGAAGTGTCACTTATCTGGCACTGGGAGTTGTAGTAGATGTTCTATGGGTTTTGGGGAAGTATCACCAGCTGTGTGGGGTAATTCCATTTAAATTACCTCTATGTACACATGTACACACACACACACACACACACACACACACACACACACACACACACACACACTTTTTTAAATTTTATTTTTAAAATTTGATTTTTTTATGTGTATGTGTCCTTTACACGCATGGTACTATGTGTATGCTGGGTGTCCACTGAGGTCAGAAGAGGGCCTGGGATCACCTGGAACTGTAGTAACAGATGGTAGTGAACTACTGTGTTGATGCTTGAATGGACCTGGATCCTCTGGAAGAGCAGCTAGTGCTCATAACCACTGAGCCACCTCTTTAGCCCACATGTATGTATTTTTAAGGAAGCTTGTAAAATTAAAGGTCTCCATATGGCTTTTTCAAACACTCTTAATGTTGTGTATCCCTCATTCCATATCCTTTCTTCCTTTTATTAGTAACAAGCTTTTATTAATCCTGGACCTGACTAAATCTAGAGAGTAGAAATTAAGTTTTTGTCTCAAAGCAACATATGAATCTCTGTCTCTCTCTGTGTCTCTGTGTCTCTGTCTGTCTGTCTGTCTCTCTCTCCATCCTTCTCTCTTCCATCCCTGTTGTTTCCCTCCACCCTTAGGAGACAAACATCATCAATCCTACAGTCTAAAATAAAATAAAACTTTAAAAGATTTGTTTCTGGATTGTTTTCTCTTTGACAGGAAGAATAAAGAAAGAATATTTTGAGATTGCATCTGATGAAAGATTTTGGGGTGCCACCATAGTGGGCTAAAAGGTGATCCTCACTAGTATCCGACCCTCTTTTTGAAGCTTTTGTCTGATGGTAAGCTTCTGTCTGCATGATTAACTGAAAAAATTTGGGATGATATTAACACTGATTGTCCATGAGGATCCTCTATATAACTGTAACAGGAAGCAGAGAGACAATGGGGTATCTACACAGAGGAAGATATGAACATTGAGACCAAGGCAGGAAAGATGTAGCCATACTTCAAGGAATGACTCTTACCATCAGAAGCTACAAGAGGCAAGTGGCAAGTAGCTGATTCTCCCTTAGAGTTTCTAACAGCCCTGTCTTTGTTGAGGTAACTACTGCCACGATGAAACACCACAACCCAAGGCAAGTTGGGGAGGAAGGAGTTAATTTGGCTTATACTGCATATTGTAGTCCATCACTGAAAGAAGTAAGGACAGGACCCAAACAGGGCAGGGACCTAGAGGCAGGAACTGATATAGAGACCGCAGAGGGATGCTGCTAACTCTCTTGCTTTATCATCACTTTTCAGTCTGCTTTCTTATAGAACCTAGGACCCCAGTCCAAGGATAGCACTACCCCCACAACAGGCTGATCCCTCTCACATCAGTCACTAATAAAGTGCCCTACAGCTGGATCTTCTGGAGGCATTTTCTCAATTTAGATTCCCTCCTTTCATATGACTCTAGTCTGTGTCAAGTTGACATAAAACTAGCCAGCACAGGTCTGTATTTTGATTAAAATACTCAGCACTTTATTTTGGTTAAAAAACAAAACAAACAAAAAACTAGTTTTGAGCATTGTATCTAAAAAATTATAGAATGGATTTCTCTGTTTCTGAAACACCCAGTTTGAGCGAAATCATTATCGCTGCCCTTACAAACTAATAACATAGTCCTCTATTGGATGTGAAATATTAAATATATAATTATACCGTGTACTTACTACTCAAACTTTCGGAGGGAACCCACTGTTTTCTGTTTTTTTCTTTTTAAAATTTTCTTGCCAATGAGATAGAGAAGTGAGCAAGAAAATAAATTGTCCCATTATTAACACAATCTAAAATGTGATTCCTATAGAAACTTTTCTTAGTAATACTGGATGGCCCCTTCAAAGTAAAAAATAAACAAGAACAAGATATTTGCATCCACTATAAAATTATACCCAGTGCCTAGAATAAATTAGCTTTCTGTTATTATAGATTTTTTTATTTACATAGAAGATAAGTGTTTGTCATTTTTCAAATAATGTGTATTTGAGACAATCTTCTTTGAAGCAATGGAATTTATCTGTTATAATAAAGATTTTCAAAAGTAGTTTGTGACAGACACCAGATGTCTAAATGATTTTAAAAAGTAACTGTATAATACCTAAAAAGGACTCCTAAAACATAATCAAAAATTTAAATTTTTATTTGTAAATATATGTATTGTTTATAAACTGCACATATAAAGAAAATTTTGCTTTGGGAAATGATTGTATGCAAAATAACAGGGAACTTGGTCGATATGAATGAAACTGAAATTAAGAAAACTCTAAAATACAATTCGACTTTATTTTTTATTAAATGTAATTTCAAATACCCTGAGAAATTTAGACATCTGCATTTTTTACCTCATGTGAGGCTCTCTTTTTGAATTTTAAGTTTTAATTGTCTGTGTGAGTGTATGGGATTATCCATGAGAGAGGATTGACTCCCCTGCACCTGGAGATGCATCCGGTTGTTGGAAACCTGGCACCCATGCTGAGAACCTTGTTCATGTTCACAGTGAGAGCAATAAGTACTTTTAATCGCTGAACCATCTCTCCAGCTTGTTGTTGCATATATAAAAAATATTGTTGTGTATAGACAGACTATTAGGGTGAGAAATGAAATACAAAAATTAAAATGTGTATAAAAATATTTACTGTACCTACCAATGCATAAACTTTGAAAGTATTAGTAAATAGAACTGATAGTTTTATTGCAAGAATAATTACCCATGTATAAAACATTTTTTTCCTGGGAATTTACAGATGGTTTAATTATAAATGTTTATAATTTTTAAATAATTATAAAAGTTTAATCAAAGTAAAACAAGAAGTAAACATTAAAGACATAAATAGATTACTCAGAAAAATAAGACAGTAAATATAAAAGGAATAATCACTTTAATTACTTTTCAAGAAAATATAAATAAAAGTATCTTCTCATTCCTATTTTCTCCAGGATATTAGCCATGATTTCTGTGTATGTTTGTTTTTGGGGGTGGGGGTCGGGTATTGGTGACAGCAAAGATGCTGAGATTTCTGCTCTCTTTCATTCAACATGTGGAATTATCATTTACAACATATTGGGAAAACAACTTGGGAATAATTCTTAAGAATAATTAATTTTTGTATTGTTCTCTTTGTTTCTATTTCATTGATTTCAGCTCTCACTTTGATAATTTCCTGGCGTCTATTCTTCCTGGGAGACTTTGCTTCTTCTTGTTCTAGAGCTTTCAGGTGTTCTGTTAAGTCACTAGTGTGAGATTTCTCCAACTTCTTTATGTGGGCATTTAGTGCTATGAATTTCCCTCTTAGCACTGCTTTCATAGTGTCCCATAAGTTTGGGTATGTGGTGTCTTCATTTTCGGTGATCTCTAGGAAGTCTTTAATTTCTTTCTTTATTTCTTCCTTAACCCATTGGTGATTCAGTTGAGCATTATTCAGTTTCCATGAGACTGTAGGTTTTCTGTAGTTTTTGTTGTTGTTGAAATCTAACTTTAAACCATGGTGGTCTGATAGAACACAGGAGGTTATTCCAATTGTTTTGTATCTGTTGAGATTTGCTTTGTGGCCAAGTATGTGGTCGATTTTAGAGAAGGTTCCATGGGGTGCTGAGAAGAAGGTATATTCTTTTTTGTTAGGATGGAATGTTCTGTAGATATTGATTAAGTCCATTTGAGTCATGACATCAGTTAAGTCCTTTATTTCTCTGTTAAGTTTCTATTTGGGAGATCTGTCCAGTGGTGAAAGTGGGGTGTTGAGGTCTCCCACTATTAATGTGTGGGGTTTTATATGTGGTTTAAGCTTTAGTAATGTTTCTTTTACATATGTGGGTGCCCTCGTGTTTGGGGCATAAATGTTCAGAATTGAAACTTCATCTTGGTGGATCTTTCCTGTGATGAGTATGTAATGCCCTTCTTGATCTCTTTTGATTGATTTTAGTTTGAAGTCTATTTTGCTGGATATCAGGATGGCTATACCTGCTTGTTTCTTAAGACCATGTGACTGGAAAGTTTTTTCCCAGCCTTTTATTCTTAGGTAGTGTCTATCTTTGAATTTGAGATGTGTTTCTTGTATGCAGCAGAAAGATGGGTCCTGCTTTCGTATCCATTCTGTAAGCCTTTGTCTTTTTATAGGTGAATTAAGTCCATTGATATTAAGGGATATTAATGACCAGTGATTGATTATTGAAAGAGGAGGGTCTATATGATCGAGAATTGTTGAGACCAAGGTTGGATAAAGCATAGGGACAAATAGCCAAATGAATGGAAACACATGAACTGTGAACCAATGGCTGAGGGGCCCCCAACTGGATCAGGCCCTCTGAATGGGTGAGACAGTTGATTGGCTTGATCTGTTTGGGAGGCATCCAGGCAGTGGGACCAGGTCCTGTGCTCATTGCATGAGTTGGCTGTTTGAAACCTGGGGCTTATGCAGGGTCGCTTGGCTAGGCCTGGGAGGAGGGGACTGGCCCTGCCTGAACTGAGTCTACCAGGTTGATCTCAGTCCTGGGGGAGACTTTGCCATGGAGGAGGTGGGAATGGGGGGTGGGCTGGGGGGAAGGGGAGAGGGGTGGGAGGGGGAGAACAGGAGAATCGGTGACTGATATGTAGAACTGAATGGTATTGTAAAATAAAATAAAATAAAATAAAAAGAATAATTAAACACTTATATCCTTTCATTTATGTGATAGTTTGAATGAGAATCCCCCCATAGACCCCTATATTTGTATGCTTATTCCCCATTTGATGAACTATTTGGAAAGATTAGGCAGTGTGTCCTTTTTGGAGGATATGTGTCAATGGGGGATGGGCTTTGAAGTTTCAAAAGCCTGAACCAAACCCAGAGTCTCTCTTACTGCCTGCTACCTGTAGATCAGGATGTAAAGCTTCCAGCTACTGCTCCAGCACTATGCCTGTCTGCTTCCTGTCATGAACCTTCTGAAACTCAAAGCAATACCCCAATTAAATGTTTTTGTTTTTTTTTTCAAGACAGGGTTTCTCTGTGTAGTTTTGGTGCCTGTCCTGGATCTCGCTCTGTAAACCAGGCTAGCCTAGAACTCACAGAGATCTGCCTGCCTCTGCCTCCCTCCTGTTTATTATGCTTTTAAAACATAAATAAATAAATAAATAAATAAATAAATAAATAAATAAATAAATAAGAGTTGCCTTCCTTGGTTATGGTGTCTCTTGACAGCAATAGAACTTTGTTGATCAAACCCAATATTGTTTGTTGAATACTTTCAGATGGAGTGTCTTCAATGCAAATATTTAGTTTTTATATGCTTGTTAACTGTCACTGGGAATGTTGCTTAAGCAAAACTGGAGTCTTAGAAACACCGAACAGCTTTATTTTGACTATTTTAAATAGTTCAAGTAGCATTTTATGATAATGGACTATAAGATAGTCAATATGGTGGGAGGATTCATTATCTACTATTACCTGTAAGCACCATGATAGAACAATGCCTGATGGTATTATGTGATGGAAGTCCCATCACATTGCCAAATGACACATTTGCTTTTTGGCAGTTCCTAGGGTGGAATCTCAGGTCCTGCACCTGCTACAAGAGCATTCTGCTACTGAGTTACTTCCCCAGCCATGTTCATTTCCTTATAAATCTGTGCTATGATTTGAATGTTTATTTCCAAAACTCATGATTGAAAAAGTTATTTCCAGCCGGGCGGTGGTGGCACACGCCTTTAATCCCAGCACTCGGGAGGCAGAGGCAGGCAGATCTTTGTGAGTTCGAGGTCAGCCTGGTCTCCAAAGCGAGTTCCAGGAAAGGCGCAAAGCTACACAGAGAAACCCTGTCTCAAAAAAAAAAAAAAAAAAGAAAAAGTTATTTCCAGAGTCATGTGTTCATTGGCTTTTATGTGGAAACTTTGCAGGTGGTGACTGGGCCACAAATTCTGTAGAGAATGCCTTTGTTATCAAAGCAAAAACTCCTTCTGTAAGAATGATCCTGTGCATCTCATGATGCCATGGCTGACTCTCTGTGAAGCTCATCCACCAACAAGGAAGCCTTCTTGCACTGTTGCTTCTTTGGCTTTCCCAGTTTCAAAAATGGTAATAAAAATATTTCTTATATAAATTATAACATTTTGAATAGTCTCCTATAGCAACGGAAAATGCACCAAGACAATGAAGAACCAAAGGGAAGCAAATATTCTTTGAAAAAAAAAGGAAGAGAGAAAGAAAGAAAAAAAAGGAAAGAAAAAAAAGAAAGAAAGTGAAATGATCTTATGCACTATTCCATGAAGAATCATTGACCATTGTGACTTAGGTTAGATAGAAAGAGAATTATAGATCCATTCCTGATATAAAAGAAAACCAAAGGCAAAGGAAAGAATTGAAGTAGAAGAGAAAACCATGATGAAATCTACTTAAGAACCAGTATTAAAAATTTTTCCATCAGAGCTCTAGTCATGAATATTTATACCAAATTGTAGGATTTGTATAGATTAAATGAGGGATAAGTTGTAAAAATATTTATGTACATAATTTTATGTATAAGTGTCACATAGCATAAAAAGCTCTATCTTTCCTTTGTCATCTTATCTTTTCTTGGTCCTGGAAATTGATCTTAGGTCTTTGCCCAAGCTAATCTAGTGTCTTCCACTTAGCTACAAACCAATGCTTTTTTTGCTTTTTATTTTGAGAAAGGGATTAAAATACCCAGGCTAACCTAGAACTCATTGTGTAGCCCAAGCAAGCTTTAAACTTATGATCCTCCTGTTTCAACTTCCCAAATAGCTGAGCTTGCACTCTGGATCACCAGGATTGGGTTTGCAATTTTTTTCTGTAGCTTTAAAAATGTATAAAACCAGTCATCTCAAGTAATTAGTCATATTCATTAAAAACTGTAAGTCAGGAAATATTCTGTGATTTGGTCTGATAGAAATGTGACTGCTTGTGATCTACTTTAATAAGATCACAATTCTGATGGTCACAATGAGGAGGAGCCATACACTATGTCAGAGGAGGATCTATTTGTGAGGACAGTTTTCCCCTTTCTTGCAATCATATATTCCATGAGCCTAGGAGAGGCCATCTCTCTACTTTCAAAGCAGTTCACCCCATCATTTCAAGGTGTGATCTATTTCTTGATGTGTAGTTTGACACTGTTTGCTCCTAGCATGCTGACAATTGATTAAAAGGTTGACAATTGACCTCTCTATTCTGGAACTTCAGCTCTTGTCTGAAGGAATACAGTGTGCAGAAATTAGTTATAGTGTATTACTTTTTAACCCTAGTCAGATTTCAGGAGTCCCTGGTCATCTAGAGCTTTCTTTGGCTCTGACATTTCAACAGGCCTGTTTCTTAGCTAAGTTTTCTGAATATTAGAAGAGCAGACCTAGATAGACAAGATTTGTTTTCTGTTCAATTTAATAAAAGTTAGTTCCAATTACCAGCAAAGCCAAATACTTGAAATTATACATTTTAAACTATTTTCCACAATGTGCTAGACAATGAGCAGTCTAAACATATTTTCAACAATTGTTTTATAGCAACAAAACAAAAGACATTTTACCACCATGACAATGTATTAAAAACCTAAAAACCCACTAAGATTTCTCTGTACTAATTCTTAGGATAAATGCTACAATCAGCATCTAGATTTTTCTGTCCATTTTCAATTGCACTAACATAAAAATGTTTGGGCAGTATTGTCATATTTAATAGATTTCATATTGATTTAATGTTAAACATGTATTCCAAGCCTGACAACTAATTAGATTAGCCTCAGAAAAACACACACAAAGAAATTAGTAACATATACACAAAATGGTGAAACAACGAACAAGTTTTAGAACTTTATACACTGTTAAATGTTACCTGCTAGTTGACATTTAGTTCAAGAACACTGGAAGACCCATTGAGGGAACAGGTGTTTTGAGGTACTAAATCTTGAAAGGCTAATATTTAAGAAGAGGAAGTCTTTTCAAAATGCCAATTACTTGACAATATTAATTAGGAAATTCAAATAATTTTAGTACAACTCTTCTACCTTCAAGTGTGCCCCTTTTCTTTAAAATAATTTCCCCAAGTATCTATTATGCTGGTGTTTGTATTACTAAAACTTTGAAAAAGATAGTTTTACTTTCTGTTCTGATTCATAAATAGTTGTGTCCAATTCTCTGCAAAGGACCTGAAGATAATACACAGATGGGAAAAGGATTGGGGTTCCTCATATCACTCTTTGAGTGATGCCTGTTACACCCACCCTTTCTGTCCTTGGATCTGTGAACACAGATGTACTCTGCCTCTGGAATCTCAAATTCAACATTGAGTGCATGGGTTTCAGTCTTTTTAACACTCATCTTACTAATTTTGTTAATTCCAACAGTAGTTTTTAAAAACTTCACCATGACCTTCAGTATCTGGCTTCCTCCATACTGGCCAGCTGGCAGTCTTTCCATTATAAACATCTGTGAATGCTCACATTAGAGTAAATTTTAGGCACTTGGAACAAGATGTTAAAATTTAGTCATTAAATCTTAGAAAAATGGAGAAGCCTATCAAAAATGCCTTGTTTTGTTTAGAAATAAATAGAATACTGGTGGCTCTTAAACACAAAATGACAGTTCTTGTCACAATATTTCTGTCTTAAAATGCAACTTCAGTAATTCAGTGTGTTGCAACACAAGTCACCACGGGTTGGACGGAGTTTAATGATTTAGTCTTTCTTTAGTCTGTCTTGGCTCTTTGCTATAGATTGGGTCCACTTGGTTATCTATATATTTTCACTCTACTTATATCAGCAGCTACCCATGTGTGCTGCTTTCATTGTAAACATAATGAATGAGAAGGGAAACTAATTGGACAGTTGTTTTTGTCATTCCTGGTACACCCTAATTCGTCACACCAAGTCATATAGCCAGATGCAAAATCAAGGAGCAAATATGTATATTATACCCAATATGAAGCTATGATAGGCTGTAAATTTATAAAGTCAATAAGAAAATTATGAATATGCTCAAGGACTTAAAAGAAGGTAATCACTTAATAAAGTCCATGAAACTGAAACACCCACCCCCCAACCCCCCCACAAATTTTAATGAAATAGTGAAAATAATTAGATTTTAAATAATTTAAAAGTAGAATTTAAAAAGAAATATAATTACTACAGAAAACACAAACAGAGACAAAATTGGAAGTGAAAACCTTATGAAGACAAACAAAAACCTCAGAGGTAAGCCTCACCAACCAAGTAGGAGACATGGAAGAGAGTTTCTGGCATTGAAGACAAGGTAGAAGACATGGATTCTTCAGTCAGAGGAAATGTTAAATCCAGATAAATTCAGGCATAAAGTGTCCAGGAAAACTGTCACAATATGAAAATATCAAATTTATGAATAATAGGAATAGAGAAAGGAGATGAAATCTAGGTCAAAGGCACAGAAAACATTTTCAACAAAGTAATAGAAGTAAATGTCTCTAACCTAAAGAAAGCATCTAACAGGGTGCAAGAAGCATGCAGGAATACCAAATAGACCCAGGCAGAAGAGAAATTTTACACTACCCATAATGATCAAAATTGATGTACAAAACAAAGAAAGAATATCAAGAGCTGCAAAGGAAAAACAGCAAGTAACATATAAAGGCAGAGCCATTAGAAAACACGTGACTTCTAAGATGTTCCCTGAACCATAGGTGCAGGATCTGTTTTGTATTTGTATTCAATTAGTCAGGGCACGCCAGGGTCTGTTGTTCTCTGCATTTTTGAACAGTTATGGTTTTGTGTAGTGGTTTCTATCTGCTGCAATGTGGAGCTTCTTTGATGAGTGATAAGAGTTCTACTTATTTCTGGACAAAAGGATAAGTATTTAGATGTTGACAGGAATTTTGTTAGTTAAATAGTAGCTACAGGTCAGTAGTTCTCAACCTGTGGGTCACGACCCAATTGCAGGGTCCTCATATCAGATATTCTGCACATCAGATATTTACATTACGATTCACAACACTAAGATAATTATAGTTGTGAAGTAACAACAAGATAATCTTGTGGTCACGACAGCATGAGGAACTGTATTAAAGGGTCACAGTATTAGGAAGGTTGAGAATCGGTGCTCTAGGTTCTCCTCTAATACCCATGACCTCATAAGCCTGGGTAGCTGCTTAGATTTCCAGTAACAGGCATCATTTCCCACCTGTTGAGCAGGCCTCAATTAGACAGCTGTTGGTTACCACCAAGATATGAGTGAATCTTTGAGGGGAATCTAACCAGGCTGGTCATTGTTGAGGTTCGTAGGCATCATAACTGGGTAGAACTACTGCTGGCTTTTCTCTCTTGGCAACTTGCATAACAACTTCCGATAATGTGAAATCTAGACCTCCCTCATGGAATTAGGCTTTCAGGCAGAACCACCTTGAAACTTCTGGGTCCTATGGCTGGAGTACATGGTGAGCTTGCCTTCAAAGGCAACATTTGGGAGGCAACCCAGGGCAGCAACTATAGTCTTTATTGCTGGGGAGTAACTTGGATTTCCCTGACCCACAACTTGAATGGAGATTTCTCTGCCTGCTACTGAGTTAATTTTGTTAGCCTATGGCTTTTGGCAGGGCCACTGTCAGCCCAAGAGGTACTACTTCATTTAAAATCTGTATGTATACATATACACTTATATGGATCACATATCATTTTAAGCAACCAGAAAACAATGCATTTGTTTCAAACAAATTAAGTGTTATGATTTATCTCTCAGCTTCATAGCCTAAATTTGAGAGGTTTTAGAAACTTCAGTTGAGAGATGTTAAGTATTGGAGAGTAGAAACAGAATGGGTTGGAGCCATATTTTGAACTCATTAGAAAGTGCCTGGTGTTTAAGGCTTTCAGGATGCGTGAGATCAATAACAGAACTATAAAAGTAAGGCTCAGTGAATTAACTCTGGATATGTCCAAAATCAGCTTTCCAAAAGAATAGATAGGGAAGAAGGTGAGGCTCAGGAGCAGCTGGAAATGGAGGATCATCAAACCTGTGGGGATCTGGAAATTGAGGAAAGAAAGAAAGACACATACAGAGATAGGGACAGATGAGAGAGAGAGAGACAGACAGACACACAGAGAGAAACAGAAAGAGATAGAGACAAAGATAGAGAGACAGAGAGACAAGAGACACAGGGAGAGATAGAGAGAAAGACAGACAGGGAGACAGAGACACAGGGAGAGACACACAGAGAGATAGACAGACAGAGAAAGACATACAGACAAGGGGACAGAAACAGAGACGGAGATGGGGGGTGAATATCCTGGAAAGAGTGACCTCCAGTGTCAGGTGCCTCAGAGGTTCAAGGACGATAAGGACTGAGAATAATCATTGGTACTTGGCAAGAAAGCAATTATGAGTACTTTCCCAAGGAGCAAATTCTGAGTGTTGGAGATGAAATCTTCCTGCAATAAGTTAAAAAGAAAGAAACAGAGGCAAGAGAAATACAAAAGGATATTAAACTCTCTGGACATCTGCAAGGTTTCTGTCGTACTCCCCGTTTATGCTAGGTTCTACGATCAAAATTCTAACTCATTTAATTCCATCTGTACCTTCCCGTGGAGGCCCAGGAAGGTATTTTTTTAGTGAGATCTGAACTTGCTTTACTCAGCAGGGCTGCATTAGAGCATTGCCTGACCACATGTGTGGTTACCAGGTGATTGGAAGGGTCTGCACTTGGCTGTGCTAGGGGGAGGGTTTTTGCTCCACCCCTTGGAATTCTTATAAAAGACCCTTTAGAAGAAACAAGAGGGTGCGGTGGATACTAATCGAGGCCCTCCTGAGGCTGAGGCAATCCTGTGTTTCTATCTGTTTCTCTCCCCTCTATCCTTCTATCTAAATATTTCACACTCCTCTTTCCTCAAGAATACCCTGGGGAAAAAGTGGGGGCAGGTCTCCCACAGAGAAAAGGGTAGGCCCCCCACACCTTCCCTTGTCACTTGATGGCCAACCTACTTCAAGTCTATTTGTGTGTGTAAGTTGGAGATTGAATTGCTACCTCTATTGACGCACGAATTCTACTCCCTGACTCAAAGCCCCAAACCTTGACCTATAATGGCCACTTCCTATTTTTCTACATTTAAGCAATTTGACATTTTAAAGAAAGAACATTATAGTTACTTAGACAAGTGCCTTGAAAAAATTGCACCCTTGATACCATCTGTCATTCTTCCTGTGTTCTGCTTCTTATTTGTCTCTCATAGGTTGGTCTATGCATATTCCTTCTTTATTATAAACATATTTATATACTATATATATATGTATAATCAACTTTCAAAAAATATTGCTTCTTATAATTTATGGTCTCATATTTACAAAGTCCTTTTCCCATCTCCTCAATGGTCTTGCTCTCTCACTCTCTTATCTCTCTTTTTATTTTATCTTTTTTATTCTCTTCATTGTTGTTTTCAAGCAACATTTAACTTCAATATTTAACTTTCTATGTGGAACTCACTAAGTCCTTCCCTCATTCTGCTCCAATCGGTTGTTCTTTAAAACCCCTGGCAAAAATCTTTAAAAAATGGTCTGTGCAGGGCTGTCTCTTCACTCATTTTTTTTTTTATTCATTCTGAAACGTATAGTCACTTTCAGAGTCCCAATGAAACTTCCTCATGATTATAGCCAGAAACTTCACTAAATGTTACGGTCAATTTTTTGGAAACTTGATTTAATTTTTAAAATTTTCTCCTAGCATTTGGCATTGTTACAGAGCTATTCTTACTGTTCTAACATTCTATTTTGAAATGAAATTACTATATCAAAGAGGTATTTATCCCCCATGTATATTGTATATTAATATCATAACAGAAAAAGTAGACTCAACTATGATCTACATTAATGGATAATGAATAAAGAAAGTAGGAGTAAGATCAATGGAATACTGTTTAACCAGAAAATGACTGAAATTTTGTCACATGGACAGACCTGGAAAATATTGTCATATAAAGTAACCAAGGTCCAGAAAGACAAATAAATGGTTTTACTCATATCCAGATGCTAAAATTTTTATCACATAGAAGTAGATTGCAAATTAATGGTCACTAGAGGTTAAGAATCATGGCAATAGAAAGGGCTTGGAACATGAGTACTGAAATAGTTTTAGAAAGAAGTATGTCCTGCCGGGCGGTGGTGGCGCATGCCTTTAATCCCAGCACTCGGGAGGCAGAGCCAGGCGGATCTCTGTGAGTTTGAGGCCAGCCTGGTCTCCCAAGCGAGTTCCAGGAAAGGCGCAAAGCTACACAGAGAAACCCTGTCTCGAAAAACCAAAAAAAAAAAAAAAAAGAAAAAAAGAAAAAAAAAAAAAAAAAGAAGAAGTATGTCCTGTGGCTTAGGAGTCTGGCTGTAACTCACATTTTATTACATAGTTTGCTTGCAGTTTTAGAGAATGTCACTCCATTATAGCAGGGGGTGTATGACAGCTGAAGCCCAATCCATGGTTAGGAGGCCTTGTGGCACAGTGTGTTATATCTGAGGAGATCAGGAGCAAACAGAACTGGACCAGAGGCAGGGCTCGGCTATAGGCCTCAAAGCGTGTCCACAGTCACCTGTCTCTACTAGTTAAGCCTCCCAACCTCCTAAAACATTGTTACATAAAACCTATCATTTTCTTCTTAAGTTTCTTCAACAGCTGTCCAAATAAATCATCTGATTTAATCATAATTCAAAAAATGATGACAGTGCTCTGCATTTCACTCCTTTGAAGTCGTTTTAATACCTTTTTTCCTTGATTTCAAACCTTTAGACTATTCAAAATAAAATTTTTCAGTGCCCTTTCACATTTTTTTTAGAATATAGCTCCTAGCTATATCCTACTTAGATTGGAGCTTTGAGATGTTACTCTTTCTCAGATATTTCTTACTCTTGAACTCTAACCTTCTCATTTATAGGACATATTATATTGAACTGAATGACTCGTTTATCCAGAGTCTTTACACACAGATTACCTCCATAATGTCATATAGTGTACATGTCCTGCTTCTGCTCTCTGCTGTTATCTACAGAAAGTCTACTGTTCATTTTACCAACAATATTTCTGAAATTTCTTTAAATGAATCACAGCGTCATTGGCAAATAAAATTTTAAAAACCTCTTTGATACCAGGTCATACTCTTTCACACACACACACACACACACACACACACTGAAAAGGTGCATTGTTCATAGGATTGTAAGACCTTCACTCAAAAACAAAACACTTGCAGATGTTAAGATGTAAACAAGGGTTAAACCAGGACAATATGGTAGATTAAATAGAATGGGAGGCTGAGGGGAGGCAGCAAGAGAGGTCAACAGGGTAGCTGAAGAAATCAAAGTGGACTGAAGAGTGAGGAGAAGGCAGCTGTGTGTGTCAACATCTGGAGAAGAGAATTTCAAGCCAAAAGAGTATCCAAAACATCTGTGTAAGAACACATTTGACAGAAGAAATGAGACTCGTGATAAAAAAGAAATTGAAAAGAGGTACATGGTCTTTTGATGCTTGACACCAGAGACATGAAAGGGGTTTGGATTTATTTCAGTTGGTGTTAGGCTTGATAAATTAAGGTGCTTTGGAAGTATATAGATCCAGCTTAATATTTTGTTCCTTTGTTTCTAGAGAAGACGGAGGGCCATAGTCTCTCAAACTCAGCTTTTCATATAGTCAGCTGTTAAGAGGACTCAGATCTACCAGACCCTTCAAAGGAGAACAGCGAAAAGGCCAAGTTTGTATTTTTAGCTGTCTCTAAAGGAGTGGTTTTGTAGCATCAGTAGGAACAGACTCCCTGCCTTCCAGGAGCAATGGTAGTGCAATGCAAAGCCTCTGAGACCCTTGCTCTGTTTTATCAGGGTTAGTGGGGACATCCATTCCTAGATGAAAGCTCTTTGAAACTGTAGCTTAACCACCAATCCATGCCAGGTTTCTCTCAGTCCTGGAGCAGGGATTCAGTAATTACGGTTGAAGAAAGGGGGTATTTATGGAGGGAGAGTAGAGAATTTTAATTTTTCTGCCCATCTGATGCTTGAAATGATGAGTTCTTCCTGGGATCTAGTTGTAGTCCCAATGTCCATCTTCCATTTTGCCAAAGAAGTGGTCCACAGCTCATGGCAGTCTCCCAACCTACAGAATGAATTACCAGGTCTGCTTGTAAAATTTAAGCTTTCCTTCTTGAAATCCAACTAGATGTTAGACTCATGTTGCCAACTTCCTTATATCCTCATTCTAGAAACAACAACAACAAAACATTCAAAAACTAAAATACTTTTAAAGAATTGCAGTGAAAAGGCATCTGTGTGTGTGTGTGTGTGTGTGTGTGTGTGTGTGTTTGCATATATGTGTGTTTCCTTTTACATTTGGAAATGCAAGTGACAAAACGATGTGTTACAGGAAAAGGCAGTGATTGAAAGTAACCCTCTTTTCCAATTTGGTGGTGTTTGCATTTTCTATTTATTTATTTATTTAAGCTAAAAGAATTGCAACTGCTGTTCTTAATGCATTTTCTTTTGCATTTATACTCACAGAATGAACAAAACACTAAGACATACAAACTCTACATTTTTATATTAACATTCTTCTGCTCTAACAACCAAAGGTGGTGGGATGAAAACACTAAGTAAGAAATAACTCCTTTTGTTACAAAAAATAACAAGGAAGAGATGAATGAAAAGACTTAGTATTGTAAAGATTACTCCAAAATTTTGGACCTGACATTTGGTTTATTAACTTCCATTCTAAAATTTTCAAAATGAGCCTCAGAGAAATTTGCTTCACAGTTGATGCAAACTTAGAATGGGGAGCTGTGGCCTTCTGGCATTTAAAAACATTTGATTTCTACTTTTCCTATTGTGCCAGGTACCCTGAGTTTTATCTCTGCTGCTGCTCTCTTTATAGCAGTCTTTAGAGCTCCATACAGCATTTGAGTTTCCCTTTCTCTGTTCTGTTTCCATCATTGTTGTGTACAGACCATTCATAAGATAGAACTCAGTTTTTGCAGTGATATTTTGTGGCAGAGTTTGATTAAAAAAAAAAAGCAAAACAGAGAAGACAAGAAGTCAAAGAACGTATAGACAGTTTTCAAAAGAGTCTGGAAATAGACTGAGTTATATTCTTGTAAAGCCATCAAAGCAGTAGTTTAGGAAAAAGTTTTCAAGTGGTTGTTTGATGGGATTTTTCATGTTCTACTGAGATGTATAGGAAACCTATTTTCAAAAATTCTTGAGCTGTTTCAAAAAATAGACATGATAATAGTTTGAGAAGGATTGACATTCAGTAGAGCTCACATTTATAGATCTACAAATAACTGTTTATTGAAATTTGTCTTTTCATGATTTCTATTTCAATACTGTATTAGAAGAATTATTTGAGAAAAGTTTCAAGGAAGAGTTATATGCATCCATTTAGGACAATATTAATATATACAGAACAGTTTTATATATATATTTATATATATATTTCTTTATTATGTCAAATATTCTTATATATTTTGAGATCATTATGTATTATTTCTCCTTTATTTGGTTAACATGGTAAATTATGTTAATAAACTTTTTATGTAAAAGAATAATTTGGATTTAATTTTATCTCTAAACTATAAATATTTTTGAAATATTAGTTTATTAGTTGTCAAAATTTGTGCTCTTCTTTTTTATTTATTTATTTATTTATTTATTTATTTATTTATTTATTTATTTATTTATTTATTTATTTATTTATTGAGACAGGGTTTCTCTGTGTAGCTTTGGAGACTTTCCTGGATCTCACTCTATAGACCAAGCTGGCCTTGAACTCACAGAGATCAGCCTGCCTCTGCCTCCTAAGTGATGGGGTTAAAGGCATGCGCCACTACTGCTCCTCTTAATGTTTGTTTTTTCCATATATACTTTTGAATATGTTGTCATTGTTCTAGGTTGAACAATACTTCCTAAAATGATGTCACCTATTCCAAACCTCCAGTGCCGGAGGGTGATCTGTTTTGAAGACAGTTTCTTTGTGGATACAGTTAAGGAAGGATTTTGAGATGACACATGCCAAGATTGGGGGACAGTATGCTTAAAACCAACGGCAAGTGACCCTGTCATAAATCACAGGAGAGAATAGGGCAAATGTAGGGGACATAGGGGTCATGTGTGGAGGCCAGTCTGTTATCCTAGCTACGTAGGAGGCTGAAGTCAATACATCACAAATTCAAGGTTTGCTTGGGCTACAGAATAAGTTCAAGGCAAACCTGAGAGCATCTCAAAAAACAGAAAAGAAGGAAAAGAAGTATAGGACATAGAGAAGGAGAGAAAGAGGTGAGAAGGAGGAGAGGAGGGAGGGAGGAAGAAAGGAAATAGGAAGTCAAGGGAAGGAGGGATGGAGGGATGGATGGATGGAGGAAAGGAGGGAGAGAGGGAGGAAGGGAGGGAGGGAGGGAGGGAGGGAGGGAGAGAAGGCATGCTATGGTTGTGACTTAATTGAAGAGTGCTGTCTAGCATATCCTGCCTATGAAACAAGTCACCCCTTTCTATCTGTGTTGGTTTGCTTCAGCTGATAAAGGTCTTGGGAGGCGAACAGAGTTGTAAGGTCTTTAAGTGTATTGATGACTACAGGAAAGGCAATTGTGTGTTTCCTTACCTCTAACTCTGCTGTGTGTTCTCTCTCTTGCTCACTCCTGCTCTCTCACTCTGTACCCCCCCACTCTGTCTCTGCCCCTCCTCCCCTCTTCAACATTTTCCTCTCTTATCCTCATTTAAAACATTGTTTACCAGTTTTCTTAAGGGGTTATTCATCTTATTATTCTTTTGAAAGAACAAAGTTATTCACTTCACTTTTATCCATTTTCATGTTTAAAATTTTCCTGGTTTAGCTCACATTCTTTCCAAGTACCCCTCCATGTGTTAAATTTCTACTTATTGACATACTATTTTTCTTCAGCTTAAGATCATTTACTTCTTTCATTGAAATTTCTTAATGTGATTATTTATATTTCGTAACTTTGTAATATGTGAGAAATAGTCTAGCTCCCCCCCTTTGATTGCTCACTAATTGTACTGTAACCAGAAAACATGTTCTGTGTAATTTTACCTCCCCTAAGTATTTTAATATCAACTCTAGTGTTCAGCATGTGTCCCAACTCTTACTACTATGTGCTTTGTCTCTAACAGGATTGTTTTCTGCAGCTCAATTGCACTATATTTTACAATTATGGTGCCTGGATTGCTTAAATATATATTTCTTTTTTTTTTGGTTTTTTTTTCGAGACAGGGTTTCTCTGTGTAGCTTTGCGCCTTTCCTGGAGCTCACTTGGTAGCCCAGGCTGGCCTCCAACTCACAGAGATCTGCCTGCCTCTGCCTCCTGAGTGCTGGGATTAAAGGCGTGCACCACCAACGCCCGGCTAAATATATATTTCTTGATCTCTCTTAGGTACTATGGTGGTTTGAAACAAAATGGCCCCCAAAGGGAGTGGCACTATTAGGAAGTGTTGCTTTGTTGGAGTAGGTGTGGCCTTGTTGGAGGAAGTGTGTCACTGTGGGGGCGGGCTTTGAGATCTCCTTGGCTCAAGCTACACTCAGTGTGGTAGACAGTTCACTTCCTATTGCCTGTGGATCAAGGTGTAGATCTCTCAGCTCCTTCCCCATCATCATGCCTGCCTGTGTGCCACCATGTTTCCTACCGTAATGATATGGATTAAACATCTGAAACTGTAATCTACCATAATCAAATGTTTTCCTTTATAAAAGTTGCTATGGTATGGTGTCTCTCCACAGCAATTGAAACCCTAACTAAGACAGCTACATATAAATTTAGTATTTTGACGTTCTGGTAGATTTTAATTTGTAACATAACTTAGAAATGTTTTCTACTCTAGATTTATTTGTCTAATACTAATGTAGGCACTCCTGATTTACTTGGCTGACGCAGAAAGTGTAACTTCATCAGTTGGTTTTTGTGTATGTCTTTATAGCCAGTGAATTTCATATGAGTTTTATACACAGTGTGCACCTGAGTTTTGTATTTTAAGTCTGTCTTTGTTTCTTTTATCTCCTGGATAATAGTAAATTCAACATCTGGTACTTTCAATTCATGGCTTTTGTTTCTTTTCTCAATTCACTACTTCTGTTGGTTCATGTTGTCTTGTGCCTTTTTCTGCCTGATGTGTTGAATTGTGCCTTCAACCTTTATTTGTAAACTGTTGGCAAAGTAGTCCCCAGCTTAGAGTATTATCTTTTCCTGGAGAGAATTTATTTTGTATCAGTATTATTACAGCTATGGACACACACATGTGACTTTATGGCACAAATATTTTGGCTTTCATCACAGTTCCTTGCTCATCATTTCCATAGATCTTGTTGTTTCCTAAATGACTAAGAGAGTAAATGTATCATTTACAAATGTATTTGCCTTTTTGTCCTTTGCTCTTGACACCGATTCAGAGCAGTAAATGTGAGATGGTTTTATTACAGTGTTGGGTATCCAGGGCTTTAGAGGCAGATCTCAGAAAGCGGAGGAGTTGCTGTCTTTCTTAACTTATCTCTTAGTCTGACTTTGTGTCCTGTTCTCCTTTCTCTCAAAAGCAGGAATAATGACTGAAGGCTTCTCTGGACTTTCCTACTCAGGCTGTTAGTGTTGAACAGACCCATTTCAGAACCAGCTGCCTCTAGTCATGCCCATACAATGAAGACGCCACAACACCCAGTGAATGGGGCTCAGAGAGTTCATGTACAGTTAAATAAATGAAAGTATATAGAAAATTAATGAGCCCACACATTTGAAATATAGTGCACTCCAATTCCAAGGAAACGGAAGCTTCTTTGCTTGGGACACCTTCAGGCCTTATCCTCTTCCCTTCTTCATCTGGCTGCTTATTTGTATCCTTTAAAATATGTTTTTATTACAAACCAATGAGTATGTCACCTGAGGCCTAAAGTTAACATAGATAATTAATGAAGGCTAAGGAGAAGATCATGAAAACCCCAACTAGTATCTAGATGGGCAGATGTTTTAGAGTTCACAGTTGAGAGCAGCATCAAAAGTGGGGGAATCTGGTAGAACAGACACCTCAAACTATGGGATTTGTTACCATACCCACATAGGTAGAATAGAACTGAGTAGAGTTAGAGGTCATGGAGATTCTCTGTGCTGTAAAGTAAATTAGTTGCTTGCTTGTTGTTGGGACAATCCCCACCAATTTTAATATCACAGAATAAATTTGTATTATGAGTATGGGAGAAACTGAGTTAATTTTTTCTCTGTATCTTTAGGTCAAGTATGGTAGAGAAAAAGTTCTTGACAATCTCTCAGTACAGTTTCTGTATTAAGTTTCACACTAGGCCAAGGTGCAATCTTTCTAAGAGTCTATTTAGTTTTCTTGCATTTTTTGTGCTTCTTAAGTAGATTTATTAAAAGTATATATATATACATATATACATATATATATATATATATAGTCATTAAATGGTGTGGTCATCATACCTGTCATCTTATAGAAAGCACATTGCCAAAATACAATAAAATATCATTGTTTATAGTGCTCATGCTATACATTCTACATCTAAATATTCATATATGATTCTATTCATCATATATGAATACTCCTTTATGTCCACTTACCATATCTTTTCACTTCCCTGAGTCTGTGGCCACTGTTTTGTTCTGTTTCTACATAGTTGAAGTTATTGAGTCCACACGTAAGTGAAAGTGTACCTTGTCTTTACAATCTGGCCCATGTTACTACTTAACATGATGTCTTTAGGTTTACACAGTTGTTGTAAATAACATGTTTGCCTTTTGTTGTTGTTGTTGTTTAAAAAAATGAATACTTTCTCACTGTCTGTCTATATCAAATTTTCTTTACCCATTGATCTACCAATGGACATTTCCAGTTCCTTTGTCTCCTGAGAGCTCGTCTGTTTTGGAAGAATACCCTAATCCCAGAAAATAGGCTTCCAGTGAACTGTATTCAGAAAGCCCCATGCTCTTTAGTGAGGATCTGTGCAGTATTCCAAATCCACAGGCTCATGATGATGATTATGAAAACTGCAGCATAGCCTTTTAACTGCCAGTTGTCCCTTTGAAGTAACAACTGATCACTTGGAAAGAACAATTGCTCACCCACTCAAGGCCAACTCATTTTCCATCTTGATAATTTCTGAAATACGACTTTAAATAATGTTTTGTCTTTACAGAGAAAAATTTTCTCCTATTTAGTAGGAGAACTGAAGCATATGGCCTCATCTGACATGGCTAGGTGTGGAATTGCTTTTCCTGGACAAGTCCTTTATACTTGATAAGGAAACATTTCCATTAGTTTTAAGTCATTGAAACTTCATCGATTTTATTTTATTTTTATTTAATGTGTATGGACATGTTGCCTCCATGTATGCCTCTATACCATGTGACATCCTGGTTACTTTGGAGGCCAGAAGAGAATGACAGAGCCCATGAAACTGGAGTTACAGCTCGTTGTGAGCTGCAATGTGGGTTCTAGAACTGGAATCTGGGTCCTCTAGAAAAGCAACAAGTGCTCTTAACTGCTGAGCCATTGTTCCAGCTCCTGAGTCTAATTTCTCAAGGACTGTTTACTCAACAGAAAAGTCTAACTTAAGTCAGAAAGTCTTTTTGCAAACAGAAAATCATTCAACACTGTCCTAGTCATTAAAACTTCAGAAAAATACTGGGGGGAAATAAGTCATTTGAAGTTTTTAAAATCCAAGTTCATTTCCATATCTATTTAAATATTTACATTATTACTGTTATAACTCATGTCATGGGCCTGGTGCAATATGACTACATGAACAGATTGACAAAATCTTGCTTTAATGAAGTTTAGTGAAAGATGAAAAGATTCAGAATTAAAAATGATAGGTGAAAAGTTCTTATCCAGTTCCTGGCATGTAGTACTGTACTCAAACACTCTGTGTGTGTGTGTGTGTGTGTGTGTGTGTGTGTGTGTGTGTGTGTGTTTCCAAAGAGCTCACAGTTCTGGACCAGTGAACCCATCTCTCTTGGATAGAGTTATAAGGTAAACCATGGTGAAAGATTAAGTAATAGAGAGGTATGTGGTTGACATTTATTTTGACTGAAGACATCTTATTGACTTTTGAATAAGTAAGCTGAAAACTCATTGAATGAAAACTATATTTATATCCGCTTATACACAGTCTGACTATCCTTACATATACAAAATTCTCTTGTTGAAATATTAGTATCCAAAGCGAAGGTTTAACTTTGGGAGTGGGGTGAGGGCACAGAAAGAAAAAACTTTTTTAAATGGTGCCAGTGCCTTATGAAAAAGACCCCCCAAAAATGGCCCTATGCATTCCACAATGTGAAGGCACAAAGAGAATGGGCCACTGCAGACTAGAAAGGGGGTTCTCACCAGACACCTCATCTCTTGGCTCCCTGATCTCTGACTTCTGAAATCCCAGAGCATCTGTTTTGTAAGTCACCTGGTCTCTGGTGCTTGACTTTGGGGTGAGGTGAACAACACTAGAGCATACTTTTGTTAAAATAATTTTTTAAATTCATTTTACACACCAACCATAGATCTCCCTCTCATCCCTCCAGCCCCTCCTCAAAAAAAGTAAGGCCTCCCATGTGTAGCAGGAATCTTAAAAGTTCTTATTAATAAAAACAAACCCAAGGCCAGGTATTGGGGTGAATGCTGGAAGATCAGAGAAGCAGAACCAGCCACAGCTTCCTCCCCTTGCCAATTTCTCAGCTGATCCTGCTTCCTCAGACTGGAAGCCTCTGAGTCCTCATCCAAATAGATCTCAGCTGAACTGCTTCTCAAAAGCCTGAAAGGTTAACTAGCTCTAGTTCTGATCCTCATGCCTTAAATACCTTTCTGCTTTCTGCCATCACTTCCTGGGTTTAAAGGTGTGAGTCACCATGCCTAGCTGTTTCCAGGGTGGCCTTGAACTCACAGAGATCTGGATGGATCTCTACCTCCAGAAGGCTAGGATTAAAGGTGTGAGTGCCATCATTTTCTGGCCTCTATGTCTGTCTAGTGGCTGTTCTGTTCTCTGACCCCAGATAAATTTATTAGGGTGCACTATATATTGGGGAACACGATATCACCACACTCATGGGGAGTCAGCAAAGCCTGGTACATTCAGTTGAGGCAGGACCAAGCCTACCCCCTCCCCCTCGCATCAAGGGTGAGCAAGACATTCCACCATAGGTAATGGGATCCAGAAAGCCAGCTAATGCACCAGGGATAGATCTGGCCCCATGCAGATTCCACAGCTGTTGGGGTCTAAATTTCCTGAGTTCCTACAAGCTTGGTTCAGTTGCCTCTGTAGATTTTCCCACCATGATCTTGGACCCCTCTTGCTCACATAATCCCTCTACCCTCTCTTCATCTGAACTCCTGGAGCTCAGCCTGGTGCTTGGCTGTGGATCTCTGCATCTGCTTCCATCAGTTACTGGATGAAGGCTCTGTGATGACAATTAGGGTACTCACCAATCTGATTACTGGGGTAGGCTAGTTCAGGCACCCTCTCCACTGTTGCTAATAATCTAATCTGGGGTCGTCCTTGTCGATTCCGGGGAATTTCCCTAGCACCAAGTTTCTCCATAAATCCATAATGTCTACCTCTATCAAGATATCTCTTCCATTGGAAAGCACACTTGTTATGTGTTTAGAGAGGCACACTGTTTCCTATAGCCTCCTCAGTCACCAGAATGACTATGGACAGCACTTCATGAATACACTATGGAAGCAAGGCTGGAGAAGAAGGTCATCTGGGTTCTGCCATGTCAAGAAAGGTGAGGGCTTTGCGGGATAAAAGGCACATGGATAAGAAGAAGCAAGTACGTAAAAGGAGAAGGGAGGAGACACTTCTGGAAAAGATAATGAGGAGTAAGGGAGACATTGGAAATGTTTTCTGAGCAATGAGAGAAAATCTTGTCTTGCTTGCTAGGCTACCAGAGGAAAAGTATCTTCCAAGGCACCGAGTGCCAGGAAAGATGACAGAACCAGAAAAGAGGATGAGATTTCACTGAGAAGTGACTGCTTTCAGGATTGTCACTTTAAAAGAAAACAGAAACAACAAATCAATCCCTTTTCTATTGCTACCTATGTCTGATCCTCAGGACCAGTGAGTAACAACCATAGGAACATGTTACTACTTCTAGGTCTATTATTTTACATTATATTTGGTGGGATGGCCTTCAACTGACTATTTAACTGAGGCTGACCTTGAATTGATCCTCCTGCTCAGGGCTTGGATTTACAGGTGTACACCACTGTGTCTGACGTCTCATTCTTCATATTAAAGATGTCATTTTCCTTTCATAATTATATATTAAAATACCAGAGACCATCTAAATAATTTATCACTTAATTTTAGGTTTAGAAGTATGAAAAAATTCAAACATTATCTATACCAGATAAAGAGCTTTGTCTATCATGTGGAGATGAATCAGTGGAATTGATTTGGTTTTAGTTGCTTTAGGAAGAAGCTTTTATCTTGTTCAGTGGATAATTATGTTGGTGGGTCAAGACCCTCCACATATGCACATATATGTGTCTGGGGATGAGTCTAGGCAATTATGCTATACATTTGTACTCATACTTACAATGATGGGAGTCAAACTGTTTTGCTGGAGTAGTATCCTAACCATCATATTCTGGTGGTCGTAATCTCTACCCTAGGCAGCTGTGATCCTCCGCTGCCGCCCCCATCTAGCAGGCTTCTGCAATCTGCCAGTCACTGCACTGAGTCTTTCTGGCCATAAAATTATGGCTTTGGCCAAACAATGGACCATTCTACTGCTTGAAGATTGATCAGAAGAATTACATCCCATATAAGTTGAACAATAAGTCCACCTTTATAATTATCCATTCAAATGTTGAGAAATGACAAATGTTTTCTTTCATAATCTTGTTTTATCTGTGTCAACTTGGGGCTAGCACTAACCAAGCCCAAAGCTTGTCTTGGCAAATATCTTTATAAAGTGGGAATGGATGCAGCAAATACATAGAATGATACAAAGGTAAAAAAAAAAATAAAGACAGTTCTGTATATATTTCTTGTTTCTGGTTTCAAATCGTCCACATGTCTTTAGGATATAGAATAGATAGAAGACTCAAATTCATGCCAAATGGGATTCTTCTCAGATCCTGAGAGACTGAATTGCTGAGGAAAGAATCACAGGAGGTTAAAAGCAGTTGGTTGATGTCCTAACTTGGGCTCCTCAGTAATCCCTGGAACTAGAGGAAGTTACTCCTTCTGTCTAAGCCTTAGTTCTCACTTCTGAAATGCAAAGTCACCTTCTGCTTCCTCCACAATAGCTCAAATCATAAAAGTACCTGTCCTAGACAGCTCTACCATGTTTAAATAACTGACAATCTATGCTTAGATAGGTGATTTGTGATTTTATTCTTGATAATCATACTTTCTTTTTCTTTTCCCTTCCTTTGCTTATAAGCTTTCTGCTTGAAAAGAAAAAAAAATCTGTGATGCTGCTGGATTAATCTAGTGAAATGTAAATGTAATCAGTGACTAAATCAAACGTGCCTGCAGTCCACAACACTTCTAAAGCAAAAACAAAATTATAGATCCTTCTAATTTGAACCAGCTGAAGCAACCACTGATTTTCACAGTTCCAGTGAAACAGAGAACTGTCAAAATTGATTGTCCCCGCAGATTAGGATGCTGAGCACTTTAGGTACAGAGATCCAGCAACCTCTACCTTAATTTTGAGATCCTTGGGATTTGGCATTACCATGCTCCTGTTTGTCATTTCAATGAGCTCTTGACCTTTTCTGTCAGTCTCTCTAATCCCTTTCTCAAGATCAAGGTACTCAGAAGCATCCTAAGGGTTGACAAAGGCAAGCTGTATCACCTGCATGTACAGCAGTGTTTGGGAACATTTTTATACTGTCCTGATTCATGAAACAGAGCACCATCACAAATAACCACAGTCTGCAGCAACTCCGAACCTGGAACAGGGAGCTTCTGGCGTACAAACTTGATTTGTATTCTAAAGGCTATTTACCTTTAGACAGAGAGCTTTTAAATTCAATTCCAAAATCATAGTACAGAGCCTTTGATTTGTATGTCACATGCCCAACCATCTATTCTACTTTCGGACCACGCTATAACAGCATGGATTTATATCCCCAGTGTCTTTCACAACTCTAATTTGTTCCCAGCACGAAATACCACTTATATTAGTTTGAAATTCTATTCTAAACTTAGAGCCCACGGTTTCTGTGTGGGATGTAAAGTTGACAAAACACGTGTTTTTTCCCCAATGCAAATCTTTCATGCACTGACTTTCAGGTAGTCAGGCTGACACTGGTGGAGGCGTACAAGATAGAAAATAACTCTGGCTAAATAAAAGGGTATGTAGAGAGAAAAGACAAGTGGAGCTTTTCAACTCACTGAGTTTTTAAAGACAGAACAAGTGTGTTCATTCTGAGGAGGATTAAATATTAAAGTGAAGTATTTACAATAAGATTGGACATATATTATGAGGTCAAGGAAAGCTGATAATCTATCCATTGTGACAGCATTCAATAATACTAAAGTTCATTATAAAGCTGAAAATGGAAAATTCTAACTTCAAATGAATTATGAATAGTCAAAGCTATTGGCTCAAAGACTTGGCTCTGAGGTGAAATGAGATTTCCACGAGGATGGGAACATTTCACATTTACACAGCAGTTCATATTCTCAAAGTCATGTGGAAATGACGACTGAAAAATGCATCTTTAATTTGCATTGATGAAATACTGCTTAAGCATACACTCAGAGGATAGTAAACATTCTCCACCGAGAGAGAGAGAGAGAGAGAGAGAGAGAGAGAGAGAGAGAGAGAAGAAGAGATATGAATAAAGATATGCTTAAAGCGAACTAAAAATGCCCAAGTGACAATACATGGAAATGACTTAATAAGAATTAAGAAAGTATGCCTTTGTTTTTACATTTACATAAACATAGAATGCAAGAGCTTTTCATGTGCTTAGATGTTAAAGCTAATCCACATTAGGAATATGAAAAAGATTGATTTATAAGTATGTACTGCAATCTTCAGGCATTCCTTCAAGTGAAAGTCCTTTACAATATGTATTTTCTGCAAAACTGGAGTACTTGCCCTGCTCATTCTTTATCCTTGGCTCAGTGGAACAAGTTGTGAATTTATTTCCTTGAAGGCTGAACTTGTAACGAGATTTCAATACCCTGGCATCTTTCCCACTCTTATGTGTAACTTGTGCCAAAACTCCCTGTGTTTCTTCAGGCTTAGCAACAGGATTTGAATGTGATGTTACTGCCATCTCAGAACTCTACACACCCTGTGGTAAGGGCTGGGCTAAAATCAAGTTCTAACTCTGGAAACATCAGCAACGGAGATCATGCCAGTTCCAGGCTTGATCTGTTACAGCCTTGCCAGACCTCCCCCTTTCTGCCTGCCGGAGTGGTGATGACCAGAGCAATTTCAGCTGTCACATAAAGATTGTGGAACTATATAAATCTCTACATGATCCTGCAGAGAACCATTGACCACTAACCTGCTACAGCTCCCTGGACTGTCAGCATGGAACAGATATGAGTTATTTCAGAAGCATATTTGGAGGTCCTTTTGGTCTTGCCTCTTTTATTGTGCTAATTAACACATCATGCTTGTTGCTGCACACTTACGATGTGGAAGTCCGGCTGGACTCTTGCTGTGCCCTGCAAGCCTTCTGTGGTTTGCTTTTCCTCTGCAGCTGTCTAGAATTCTCTTTGAAGATGTCATCCCCACCTCAGCCCTTCTCTTCTCATCAGTTGATACTGATGTAGAGAAAACAATGGCATCAGGGATGAATTCTGTTAATCTTCTCCTTGACATCTAAATCACTGTCCCTAGTTATGCCCAGCCTTTCCTAGTTTTAGTAAGAAGTTTCCTTCTCTTTATTCCTTATAGGAACTTTATTATCACCACTTCACCCGTTTCAAAATATTTACGTCTACTCTCCTGTATTACTGACTTCTCCTCTCTCATTCCTCTTTTTCTTCCTTCAGCGACAAATAAGACATCAAGATTTAGTCGTCTCAGCAGGTTTCCCCATCATGATCCTGATGTACTTGCTCATAGAATCCCTCTTCTCTCTCTTTGACTGGACTCCTGGAGCTCTGCCTGGTGTTTGGTTGTGGATCTCTGCATCTGTTTCCATCAGTCATTGGAGAAAAGCTCTGTGATAGAAATTTGGATCAATGGCTGTGGAGCCTGTGTGGGACTGGAGTAGGTCCTCTGCATGATGAGACAGTTGTGTAGCTTGATCTGCTTGGGGAATCCCCTGGCAGTAGGATCAGAATCCATCCCTGGTGCATGAGTGGGCTTTTTGGAGCCCACTACTTATAATAGGACACCCCATGCAGCCTTGAGGCAGGGAAAAGGGCTTGGACTTGCCTCTACTGGATGTGTCTCCTCTTGGGAGACCCTTGCCTTCTTGTAGGGGAGAGTGGGGGGTAGGTTGGGAGGGGGAGAGGAGGGAGGGGAGTGGGAGGAGGAAAGAGGAGGATCTTTGTTGTGTAAAATGAATGAAAAAAATTTCTTAATAAAAAAATAAATAAAAATAGATCAAGATTATCTAATCTAGTTTTCAATTTGTCATGTATCTCATGTGTGTGGTGGGGGTGCTATAGCACATGCACAAACACAAGTATGAAGGTGTGCATGTCCATGTCCATGTGGATGCTAGAGGTTAGCACTGGATGTCTGCTGCCGTCACCTTTTACAGTAATTTTTTGAGGTAGAGTCTTTCATTGGATCGAAACACATTAACTGGACTCACCAGAGAGCTCTGGTGATCTGCTCATTCTTCTGGAAAGGCTGCAGTTCAAGTGAGACTCGAACATACCTAGACTTTTGTGTGGGTGCTGGAGATCAGACCCACTGAGCCATCTCTACAGCTGCTCCAAACTCTAATTTGATTTAATTCAGTCCTTCATTTTTCTAAGCAGTTCTTTATGTAATAGTTTGGGTTCATCCTTCATTATATGTCTTATTGGCCTGATGTCCTACAGCCTGGCTTCCATTTCTAAGGTTCAACTGATATTGTACTATGTGAATAGTAATGCCTACCCTGATGTTATAGCTGCTGTAGTTTTTAAAAGACCAATTAGATCATTTCTTGTCATTGCCTGAAATACTTTAATGTATTTTAATAACTAAATCTGGACTAAATCCAAACTCCACCTTATGACCAATAGGAAATGTTAGTACACATATTAGTTACTTTTCTATTGCTGTGATAAGACACCATGACCAAGGCACCTTACAGAAACAAGAGTTTATTTGGCTTATGGTTGCAGAAGATTAGAGCCCATGAAGGCCCAGCAAAGGCACAGTGGTAGGAGTAGGAAGATGAGAGCTCACATCTTGCACTGTGAATCTGAAACAGAGATAGTCAACCAGAAATGGCTTGAGTCTGTAAACTCTCAAAGCCTGCTTTCATTGACAAGGTTCTTCCAGAGCTCAAAATCGTTCATTCAATGTGGGACCAAGTAATCAAGTGACTGAGACTATGGGGCATCTCACTCAAACTATTACAATTTCTGTGTTTTTCTTCAGTTTCTTTTTTGAAGTTATCATATGATTATCTTTTGGTCAAATCTTATTGAATTTTATTTTATGATTCCCCCTCCCTCCAGAGTTGTTTCATTTACTTGAATGCTTTGTTTTTAACCAACCTCTTACATTATCAAGTTTTACGTGTAAAGACTCAACTCAATTATTTCCTTTAATTTCTTTTCTGTTCTTTTAAAACTACCTTTTGGTGTTCAATGTCCCACATTTGCACTGTTTTCCTTGGTTTAAGGTATAATTCTTAGTTTCCTGCTTCATTTTCTTATTAGACTGAGCTCTTTGCAGACAAAGTTCTTGCCTTACTTATTTTGGTAGCACTAAAATGCAGCCTACTCCCACCGAAAAATTTATTATGTATTTGCTGTGCATTGTGGTTAATAGGTATATTTCCCTATTGATGAGTACCAGCTCACAAGGTTGGTAGATCTAGCTGGTATTTAGCAACAATAAACCAGATAGAACAGAGCATACTGTTGGTAACATCAAACATCCAACATCAAAAAGCAAAGAACAGGGTGACATTGTAATTTTCTTACAGTATTAGCAACCAGAAATCTCAATTTAATGTATCTAAAACAAAAATAAATTTGTATCTGAAATTGGTGAGCAGATATTTTATTTTTCTTAAGAAGGGTATTTGTGCTTTTATAAGGAAACGAAAAGACATCAATTACATTTGAATAGCAACCAGAAATTCAGAATGAAGGTCACATGTAAAACGCTGCAGAATAGAAAGCAGCTTGCTGAATTATGATCTCCATGGGGCCTCTCGGTGCAGGACCCTGCAGATCCTCATAGACAGGGCAGCAGTGGCGGAACGATGCCAGGAGGAACAGAAACCTCAGCCTGCGTTAGCCTGAGAGCGGACTGACGCAGGCAAGTTTGTAATAGAATGTTGGACAATGTCAAATGTGTGCGAGGAAAGAAGCCTGAAATCGGAGATCAAGCTATTCGTGAGTCACAGTCAAACGAAGGAAAGTTTTTAATTGCCCTGGAATGCCGTCTGAAATGTGAAACGGTTTGCATTACACAGTTTCTAAATAATCGGTATTCATAAGCTAAATCTATGGAATGGCCTGCATTCTGTGATTAAAGAAAGTAACACAGTAACATCATTTACAATAATGAAGGCAGAAAGATTTTCCATGACACCAGCAGAACACAAAACAACTTTAAATGTAGTGAACAGTAATGCTCAAGTGAAGAAATATTAAAGAACTAATCATCCTATTGACTTTTCTTTTTCTCTTATTCTGAAGGCTAAAATTATCAACTGGAAGTTTCAAAAGGATTTGTATGTCACATGATAGGATCTTCAAGTCAAATGAAGGCAGATAAACTCTATGTCCTTCTGTGGTCATTTCCAATGTTCCTCATTTCTCCGTCCTGAGGATTTAAAAGGCTGAATGTGTTCTTGCCAAAACTACATGGCATCTGCCAGTTTTTCTCCACCTGAGAAGATGAAGCTTCACCTCTTCTTTATTTGCTCCGGTAACTCACTTCAATTAAGGACAAGAGACACAGGTCCACCTTCTGTTTGGTCAAATGTGGGGAATTCCTTGCTCATCCTCTCTTTAAAAATCATTTGGTTTAATAGATGCAAAAATATTCAATAAAATACTTGTAAACCCAATCCAAGAACACATCAAATAGGCCCCATCCCAGAGATGCAGGTATGGTTTAATACATGAAAACCAGTAAATGTTATCCAGCATATTAAAAAAAACTGAAAGAAAAAATTTCATGATCATCTCATTAGAGGCAGAAAAGGACTTTGACACAATTCAATGCCCCTTCATGATAAAAATTCTGGAAAGATTATGGATACAAAGGACATACCTAAACATAATGAAGATAATTTATGGTAAGCTATAACCAACATCAAATTAAATGGAGAGAAACCCAAAGCAATTCCACTAACATCAAGAATAAGACAAGGTTGTCCACTCTCTCCATATCTAGTCAATATAGTACTTGAATTTCTAGTTAGAGCAATAAGGCAATTGAAGGAGAATAAGGGGATACAAATTGGAAAGGAAGAAGTCGAACTACTGTTATTTCAAGATGATATGATAGGATACATAAGTGACCTAAAATAATTCTACCAGGCAACTCTTACAGCTGAGCTGACAAACACTTTCAGAGAAGTGGCAGGACACAAAATTAACAACAACAACAACAACAAAAATCAATAGCCCTCCTATATACAAATGACAAATGGACTAAGAAAAAAATCAAGGAAATGACACCTCTCACAATAGCCTCAAATAATATAAAATATCTTGGGGTAATTCTATCCAAACAAGCAAAAGACTTGTATGATAAAAACTTCAAGTTGCTGAAGAAGGAAATTGAAGAAGATATCAGAAGATCTCCCATATTCATGGATCCATAATAATCAGAGTGAAAATGTCTATTCTACTGAAAGCAATTTATACATTCAAGGCAATCTCTATCAAAATTCCAACATAATTCTTTACAGAACTTGGCAATTTTCAACTTCATATGAAAAACAAACAAACAAAACTCAGGATAATTAAAACAATCCTGAACAATCAAAGAACTGCTGGAATCATCACCATCCCTGATTTCAAGTTGTACTAAAGAACTATTATTAATAAATCTGTGTGGTATTGGCATAATAACAGACACATGGATCAATGGAATTAAATTGAAGACCCAGATATAAATCCAATACTTACTGACATCCAATTTTTGATAAAGAAGCCAGAAATACACCAAAAAATTAGTGTTGGGCAAATTGGATATCTGCATGTAGAAGAATGAAAATGAATTCATGTATATCCCTGCACAAAACTCAAGTCCAATGGCTCAAAGACCTCAACATAAAATCCAGATACATTGAACCTGATAGAAGAGAAAATGAGGAATAGCCTTGACTACATTGGCATGGGAGACAACTTCCGAAACAGAACACAGATAATGCAGATCAATTAATAAATGGGACCTCATGAAGCTGATAAGCTTCTGTAAGTCAAAGAATACCATCAATAGGACAAAACAGCAGTCTACAGAGTGGGAAAAGATTTTCACCAACTCCACATCTGATAGATTATTATCCATAATATATAAAGAACTAAAAAACCTAGACATCCACAAACCAAATAATCAAATTAAAAAAATGGGGTACAGATCTGAACAGAATTCTCCATAGAGGAATCTCAAAGGGCTGAGAAGCACTTAAAAAAATGCTCAACATCCTTATCCATCAGGGAATTGTATATCAACACTACTTTGAGATTCCATCTTACACCTGTTGGAAATGGTTAAGATAAAAAAAAGTAAGTGAGAGCTCATGCTGGTAAGGTTGTGGAGCAAGAGGAATCCTCTTCCATTGCTGATGAGAGTACAGACTTGTATAGCCACTGTTGTGGAATATTAGTTTAATGATGCAAAGATGTGTTGCGTTCTTTGATGTTGCACTTGTTTAACTCTGTAGAGCTGTATTACTTTGTCTGTCTAAAACACCTGATGGGTCTAATAGAGAGCTGAACAGTCAATAGCTAGGCAGGGGAGAGAAGTAGGCGGGGCCGTCCGGCAGAGGGAATAAATAGGAGGAAAAATATAGGCTTGAAAAAAGAAGAAGAGCAAGAAGCAAGAAAACGAGAAGGCAAGGAGGTGCCAGGGGCCAGCTCCTCAGCCACTCAGCCACACAGCCAGCCACAGAGTAAGAAGGAAAGAATGAAATATACAGCAAAGAAAAGTAAAAAGCCGAGAGGCAAATTGTAAAGAGAATCAGGATAATTTTAAGTTAGAAAAGCTGGCTAGAAACAAGCCAAGCTAAGGCAGGGCATTCACAAGTAAGTGTCCATAAGTGCCCATGTATTTATTTGGGAACTGAGTGGCAGCCCCCCTCCCCCAAAGAGTTAAAAAAAAAAAAACTACAAGGCACTTTGGAAATCAAAATGGTATTTCCTCAGAAAATTGGGAATCAATTTTCCTCAAGACCCAGCTATACCACTCTTAGGCAGATATCCAAAGGACACTCTTATCATTTCTTCTTATTCTGTGTCTGGTTGTGTAGCTGGGTGGCTGGCCCTTCTTTTCTCGTTCCTTGGTCTTGCCTCCCAGATTTCTTCTTCTGTTTATCCTCTCTGCCTACCAGCCCTGCCTATCCTTTATCCTACCTTGATATTGGTCATTTAGCTCTTTATTAGACCAATCAGGTGTTTTAGACAGGCCAAGTAACACAGCTTCACAGAGTTAAACAAATGCAACATAAAAGAATGTAACACATCTTTGCATCATTAAACAAATGTTCCATAGCATAAACGAATGTTACACATCTTAAAATACTTTTCCATAGCACTCTATTCTCTTTGTTGCTGAAAGGTGCTTTGCAGGCTACCAAAAGAGAAGCACACAGACATCAATCTAGCCACAAAACCAGTGACCTAAAATCTGTCCTGTCTGAAGATGTGCTCTGGTAATGGTGACATAGAACTTGTGGAAGTGGCCAACCAATGTCTCATTTAACTTGAGATCCACTCCGTGTAGCAGGGTCCTTGCTGTTGTTCCCTTTTTGGGGTGGGGGCCAAGTAGGCTCAAACCACACAGCCTCCAGAAGACTGTTGAAACAACAAGCTCAGTTTATTCAGGAAGAGGCAAGTCTTATATACCCTCGACCCCACCCTGGGGGGAGGTCTAATGAATAAGCTTCTGCTGGTGTGACATGGCTGCCTCTCATTGGCCCAGGTCTTCTCCAGATCATGTTTCAGCTGCTGTTGCTAAGACCATCAGGCAGACCCAGGCTGGCTCTCAGAAAGTATCTTTTTTACTTGTTTGGGCTGTCTGGCCCTCAAGCCCCATTAGGAATGAGTCACCCCACAGGAGTCCATACCCAGCACTGCTTTGATGGCCAGTGACCCGTATCTGGATAGTCCAGAGACCTAAGATAGAACTAAACATGACTGGTCAAAAAAGAGCAAAACAAACAAACAAACAAACAAACAAACATCAATAAAAGGACTCCTAACGATACTCTGCTACACTCATAGATCAGTGCCTTATCTAGTCATCATCAGAGAGGCCTCCTCCAGTAGCAGATGGGGGAAGATGCAGAGACCCACAGCCAGCATTATGTAGAGTGAGATTCTAAATTGGAAGCCTCCATCAGACCCCTCACCTTGGAGCTCAAGGAATCCTGCAGGGGAATAGAAAAGATTATACGAGTCAGAGGGGATGGGGGACACCAGGGAAACAATGATCACTGAATCTACAAAACAGGGTTCATATGAGCTCACAGAGACTGAAGCAGCTAACACTGGGCCTACATAGGTCTACCAGGTCCTCTGTGTATGTGTTGTGGCGATGTGTTAGCTTGGTATTTTTTGTGAGACTCCTAACTGTGGGAACAGGAGCAGGTTTATCTCCGACTTCTTTGCCTGCTCTTGAGCCTCTTTTCCTTCTGTTGGGTTGCTTTGTCCAGCCTCAATGTGAGGGCTTTTGCCTTCATATTGTATTTTGTTTCGTCATATTAGGTTTTTGTCTCTTGGAGGCTAGTTCTTTTCTGAAGGACTCGGAAGTGGAGTGGATCTAGGGGAGAGGGGAGTTGGCCGGGAGCTGGAAGGAGCAGAGGGAGGGGAAGTTGTGGTTAAAATGTATTCTATGAGAGAAGAATATATTTTTTCAATAAAAAATCATTTGTTTTAGTATTTATGTAACAGGAATCTTAAAAGGTCTTATAATAAAAAAAAACCCAGAGCCAGATATTGAGGTGAAAGCTGAACGATCAGAGAAGCAGAACAGCCAGACTCTAGTTTACCTCTATGAAATCCTCAGCCTCAGAGAGTGAGTTCCTGTTTCCTCACACCTGATATACCTTTCTGTGTCCTGCCACATAACTTCCTGGGATTAAGGGTGTGTGTCACCACTGCCTGGTTCTGTTTCTCTCATGTAGCCCAGTGTGGACTATAACTCCCAGAGATCCTCATGGATCTCTGCCTCCCATGTAATAGGATTAAAGTTGTGTGCCACCTCTATGTCTAATTTAGTGGCTGACTCTGTCCTCTGATCCCCAGGTCAGCTTTATTGGGGTACACAAAATATCACCACATATTTATATTTGACTCCTTTAAAATAAACTTGAAAACTTAGGTTAACAGAGAACACACATATATGCCAATTGTTGTTTTAAGCTAGAAGGGAAAGTGTTTTTTCCTAATTGGATGCATCATGATTTATTTTGAAGTGTCTATTTGTACTCCATTGTACAATGTTTTGTTGAATTATATTATTTTCATTCATCATACATATATGTGTATATAGTCAGACACACAGACATAGATTCACACACCTTAACTGAGTGTACAATAAGAAACAGAGGATTTTGAGAATAAACTTAACCTTAAAATTTCACTGTTCTTTCAAATATCCATTGAGAAAATGTGTATTTGATTGTCAATTGCTATTTCTTTCAGTTGTTTCTTCTCATCACTCTGTAGCAAGAATTTGACAATTACTAAGATAATAAAATATGGTCTTAAATGTTATCTCAGTTTAGTTTTGGAAACCAGAAATCAAAAAATAAATAAATAAATAAAACAACTTCTGAAATTGCTTACTGTGTCCTTTTACATTTTGAAATTCAGGATGGATGAGAAAATCTTATTCATAGCCTAATACAGTCTATGTCTTATTGATGATTAGTTTATGATAATAAGAGACCAAGCAACCAGCTTATAGAGATTGTTCTAAGGCAGAATATTGTTATCCACCATGAGTATGTAGAACACCAAACAAAAATCACAAGGGCTAATGATTTGTATCATTAGCAGGAGAACATACTTAACAGGAAAACACAATTTTTCAGTTCATCATTGGCTGTGTAGACAAGGTCAGTTATTAAGGCCCTAGATTCATAAATGTTGCTCTATGTAATAGCTGGTGGGAGGAAATTGTCATTGTGAGAATGTGCCAGATGCCACACCGAGAAAGGAACTGTACCTCCTGGGTCACACCGGAAGAGTCCAATAGACTGGTAACATCTGTTTAAGGCCAGTGCTTTTGAAAACAAGGGAGGTCAATTCTAATGCCCTATTCATTGAATGTCCTGAAAACTGGGTCATACACATTTGAAAGTGTTAGGGAGTTGGTTTCAGAGAGATTTTTCAGAGTCCACCTGTAATTCAAAGGCACTCCTAATGAAGCAGCTTTCAAAGTTGAAAGAATTCTGATAACTTTCCAAAATGAGAAATACTTTAATTTTTAAATGCCCCTTGAGTCATTTCTTCATCTCACAAACGGAAGTAAGAGTCGATTATCCTGCAAACACATTGATTGACTAGAATAGCTTTGTGAGTCTTTTGTCTGTTTTTTATTTATTTAATCTTTTCCTTCTAGCATATGCAGCATGACATCAAAAGTGAGAGCTTGAGTGTAGTAGCATCAATCACTTGAAATTTAGCCCCCTCATCTTATTTCAACCTTTCATGGAATAACAGTTAGAAACTGAGGTTTTTATTCCCTTCCAAATTTTATTTAGCTCTTGGTCCTTGAAAGTGTATGTAGGTTGTACAGCATGCATTTTTCTTTAGTTAACTATAGTCAAGGACCATGAAAGGAATAATCAATGGAGATAAAGTGTTATGCTTTATTAAAAGTGGTAGCATTGTGTTGGTATCAAATGGAGGTATTGGTGGAGGGATGTCTTAGTTACTTTTCTATTGCTGTGAAGAGATATCATGACTAAGGCAACCTATAAAAGAATGTATTTAATTGGGACCTTGCTTATGATTTCAGAGAATAAATAAAGTCCATGACCATCATGACAGAGAGCATGGCAGTAAGCAGGATGGCATGGTGCTGGAGCAGTAGCTGAAACTTACTTATTGAGGGGGAGAGAGAGAGAGAGAGAGAGAGAGAGAGAGAGAGAGAGAGAGAGAGAGCCCCCTAGCTGGAAACAGGTGTTTTTTTTGAGAACCTGCCCCCAGTGACACACCTCCTCCAACAAGACCACACCCTCTAATCCTTTCCAAATAGTTCCATCAACTAGAAAACAAGCATTCAAATATATGAGCCTGTGGCAGCTATTCTCATTCAAATCACTGCAAGGAGAGAACCAGAGTGAGGGGAGGAGCTCTGCTCTCAGGGCGCTCCTCTGTGTAGCCTAGTACTCTGAAGGCTGCTGCATCATTCTGTCATGCATATGGGCTTTATTTGTAATGATACTTTCAACCTGGAAACACTGTTGTCTGCGACAAGAACTTAGCTCTCAGGCAAGTTATCCAGACCACAATCAATGTCAATCATCTAGGTCCAGTCCTAGTTGCTGGGCCTGTATAGCATTATGAGTCTACCTGGAACCCTTTCCTCCTCTGTGAACGAAGAGACTCATTTGTTTATTCAGCTGATGTCTGTGCAATTTCTGTTGTGCCAGGAATTGAGGCAGCCAATAAAGACAGCTGGTGACATGTAGGATGTCATTGTCTATGCAAATAGCTGTCACATCAATTCTTCTGAGCCCCACACTTTAAAAAAGCAGATAGAGCTTTGCTTTGTGAACTATGAAGCACCATACAAATTCAAGAGGTTCTGACAGCCAAAGGCAGTGAGCTAAGGCTAAGAGATGAAACTGCAAGCATTTATTAGGTTGAACATGAGAAGAAAATAAAAGATAAGGGAAGTCGGCCCTTGATTATTCTCAGACTGGTTAAAGTTTATGATTATCAATGCCCTTTGGTTCTCCTTCCTCTTCCAACCACGACTATTGAATATTTCCCTGCTCATTAACACCTGTCTAGGAGTGGGAAGGTGAAATGCTAATCAGGCAATTTAGCTAATTGTTAGCTGCTGCTAGGATGCAGGTTTTATTTTTTTTTCCTCCCCGTTCAGATAAGGAAATGCTGAAATCTTTTTCTAAAATGTTAGCAGTGGATTTCTAAACTTTATGTCACCTTCTCATTCTTTCACTTAGAAGATAAATTAAAATATTTTGTTTTCACCAAGGCGTTAGAATAAAACCCGGAGATGTCATGCTTCTCAATGTTCTGTTTAAATGTCACATTGCATACTCCTTATTGACTAATATCTAGAAAATGTTAATTTCCTACAACATGACTAGCTTAGAAGAGTGGTCACGATTTAATAATTTCAGTTTTAAGTGCAGTCCTGTATAAGTGCACTTGCTAAGAGGATTTGGAACAATCAGAAACCAACTCAGAAAATTACTTAAGTCTACCCTCCCCTCTGCCTGTGGTAGACATTACATGACCCTCCCCTAACCAAATAAGGGAGAGGGGAATGTTCTGGGGATTAGGGACACTAAGAATAAATCTGAGCTGTCGCGGATAATGTTGCTTTCCACTCTTTAGTTCATGTTTTCTGACACAGACCCCTGTAATTATCTCAGAGACAGTGCGGGGGCTTAGACAGCATTCTCTAGATACTTAGGCGTCTTCTTCCCCTTTTATTTATTTGTTTGTATATTTATTTATTTTTTGCCTGTCTCTTTAGGACTGGAAAGCCAGTGTGTGTGTGTGTGTGTGTGTGTGTGTGTGTGTGTGTGTGTGTGTTCCTCCAGCGTGCCAAAAAAAAAAAAGTGCTGAAGAGAGTCCTAGGGAGATGAGGCTATTTTTGTTTGAAGCTGATACTTCTAGCTGAGCCACAAGTACTGCTTGGAAAGGGCTTAGGTTGTTTCCAGGGGGAGAACTCTGCAGAGAAGAGGCAAAGTTCAACAGGACCACAAAAAGCAGCTGAAAACAGCCAGGAAGAGCAAGAGCCCTCCGCTAGCCCTCTACCAGAGTTCTCTGATCCTACCGTATTCTGCAAAGTACCACTTGACTGCAACTTTTCACCTGATTCCCTTCTGCATCCACCATGACTGAGATCACCGCTGAAGGTACTGTTGCTTGGGGACGTTATGTAAATTGACAGCTACAGGCATGTATATCTCCATGCTTCTGTTTCGGCTGTTGTTTTTGGTAGTCATCTTGTTCTGTGAGTCTACACTGGATCTGGGAAATGAATCGAGAGGTTGCCAGCTATGTATGTTGGGGGAGTAAGACCAGGTTTCTCTGGAATTTTGCATGTGGAAATTCTCTGCTGTGCTGGAAGCCCCACTGCTTTCTCACTTTATCCCTCACACCTCTATAAATAGCTACAGTCCTGAACATGGTGGCTGATTTCTTATCAAGCAAAAATTATAAGGCATGTGAGGATGGAGACCATTCAAGTCAAAATATTGTGCCTGGGGTTTCAATTTAGAAATATGATCCAGAGCACTTTTGCTTTACAGTACTTAAAAGTTGAATTCTTAACCGTCTTCCCTTTCCAGCTAGAGTATACAGATTGTCTGTGTGCGTCTTAGGTAAAAGCGCTCTGAAGATGCCTGTCCATTTTACTTTGATAGGTGCTCAAAGACAAAGTTAGAATTTTCTAAGTCAGATCAACCCAACTTTAAAAACAAGGCATTTAATTCTTAGAATTCCACTTATTTCGTGAACTCATTTCTTTTTTCTCTACAAACAGTGAATTCCATATTTATATTAAAATAAATATTTTCTATTTCAACTCTTATAATAACCTATACATGTACAAGTAAAAATGACAATTTTTATTATATAATCACGATAGCAAAACAGTTTAGATAAACACACACACACACACACACACACACACACACACACACACACTTCTTACTAATAAAAGAATCCTCTAGAAGTATTACAACCTGGCTTACTTGAGGTAAAACTTTGGGAGGTAGGCCAAAAATCCTCTCTGACAGCTGTAAGAAAACAAGGCAGGTGATGCTTTCGACAATTGCCAAGTTAAATGCCATTTTCTTTTTAACCAGCCTGTAAAATAGAAATCTGTGAATTTTGTCTTTTTGGTGGGTGGAAATCTGTGTCAAAAGTAATTTCCTCTGCAGATTTAGGCAATTATCTGTGAGAAAAAAAAATGCCCCCCCCCCTTTTTTTTTAAATCACCTATAGAGATAGTCTGGCAACCCAAAGTAATACCAATCATTACCGAGATGTTTCCATTTAAAGGTTTCTTTGTTTAGGATTATATGCATATTTCCTTTTTGAGACCTCATACCGTTCAACCAGATAGCATTTCAATCTCTGTTTCACAAAGAGGAAACTGTTATTCAGATATTCCATGACTTGCGTGTTGGCACATTGTAGCCAAGATTTGGTGTCAGCCCTTTGACGCCTGCTTGTGTTTTCTCTTTTCTGATAGAGGGTATCAGATATACTGTCTGCCAGTTTTAGTTTAGAATTTGCTAACTGAATATAAATAGTATTTTTTTCTATTCCTTGGATATTCTGTGTCACGTTGCCCTTATGTTCTTCTTGAAGAGATCTGTCTAAATAAAAATGTCTTGCTTGCACAAGGTATTAAGAAACCTCTGAGCATTCCCATCAGCCTCTGCTCGGAGCCTGCGCTGTTGCTGATTCCAGACATCAGCTGGCCAATCATGTTCCTTCATTATAGAGTATGCTTTATACACATTTGCACTTGATCCATATCACTTTTCATGAGAGGACAGTTGTTTTGAAACAGAACTATCATTTGTACTTGTAGGGATTTTAAAGACATTGTGAAACCTCTGTAGTGGGACCCATGTAAAAGCAACTGAGTGAGTTTCAATTGAATTTGTGAGCACAATGTTTAGTTGCTAGATAGCGATCATTTCCCATGGTCTGGTCTTGATAGTTGAGAGGGTCTGTATCATTTGATCATCAGTGATGTTCACATTCCTTTTCTGCAATGATGTCTATTTCTCAGAAGAAACTTAGATTGTCAACTCAGTTGGATTTATCTCTCTTGAGGTTCATACCATAGTTGTTTTCCAAAGGATTTTATACTTTTCATTTTAACATGTGATTCCCACTCTTTGTTTCTTAGCTACAACAACATTATTTATATATTTATTTATGTATTCGTTTTTCATTAAAAAGATAAGTTGTAAAGGTCTTGTTTTCAGTTGTCCTCTCAGCCTTGAGTTGTCTTTTCTTTCATCTACTATATTTCTCTTACAACCACTTTTAGACAAATTACTGAAGTATAAACACTGCCTTAGTAACCCCATACCATTTACCTGTCTCCTTTTCTACTCACTGAATATGAAAAGCAAGCATTTTGTTGATCTACACCAAATAAGACCTAGAGTGATTCCTTGGAAGCCTGCTGTCACATTAATTCTAAGTCTCTTCCTTGGATATTGTTAATTAAGGAAGTTCACAGGTTGAACCACCTCTACTGCATGCCATGTTTACCAACCCTACTGAATCTTTCACATGTATTTTTTTTCTATTGTTGTTACAAGTTGGATAAGTTCATCCAGTGGAAAAAAGGAAACCATGCTCCATATAGAACAGTGTTTCAGGTACAGAGCACTAGATGAGACAGAACTCAAAAGTTGAACCCCAAAGAATTTCAGAGAAACTATACCCTTTATTCTAGCTACGATAAAGAAATAGTTACAATAGTAATGATATCATTATCAACATCACTCAATACTTAAGTAACAGAACTGAATACTTAAGACATCAGACTTGTCAAATGCGCCCAAATGAAACATTGTTTTTATTGCTATTTATAAAGTATGAAGTTAAGGTTTGGGGGGTGTTAAGAAATGTGCTTGGCTTGAGCAGGCTTTAGCTTGGATTCAGGTCTGAAGACAGTGAAGCTGAATCGGCCCTTTCATTGTGTCAGACCCAGAGTTAGTTTGATACATGGTGGCCATTGGGTGCCTACACTAGGTACATGCCATCACTAAGTAGGTGTGATTAGACCCAGATTGGAGCAGAATCAACCAGTGCTGAAGTCAGAGGCTTTAAATAGGACTCTCCTCAATTGGCAGAAACCCAGAGATTCCCAGGCAAGTACCAAAGTTAGCTGTGGTCCACACAAATTTTCAACTACATTTTAAAATGATCACTGAAACTCAAGTGCTTTCAGAGAGACAGTGGAAAACTTAAAGATTTCTGCTCAAGTTGTATAATTAGAAATTAGATTTCCCCCCCTCTCATCCTGTGCTTAAAGGCAACAGAAAAACAGAAAGATAAATGCCTAAAAGACATGGAAAAGCAAACGGTTGACTAAACCTCATCAACTGACTGATAAAATGAAAGCTAGAATTGACTCTTAAAAAGAGGGATTAAAAAAAGACAAGAGAAAGGAAAGAAGAAAGGAAAAGAACAGGAAGAAAGAGAAAAGAGAAAAATAATAAAACAGTCTCACATATGGGATAAGTAGTAAAATGAGGATGATTCGTAATTGAGGCTAATATGAACCACTATAGTACAAACAAATACAAAAGGATATTAAGATGTGGAATACATTAAAACAAGGAGCAATCTATCACTATGGGTGGCATTATTGGACTATGAATCATGCAATCTTAAAAAAAATTTCTGATGGAATTATTGGCTATTTGACAAACTCTAGCTGTTAGATGAATCTAGGGAACTGCCCTTCTGTGCCAAATGAGATGACTATATCGGGGATATGATTTTAAGTTATTATTATTTGGAGATACAGTATAAATTATACCTGGATGACATGATATGATATTTGTAGTTTTAAACAATATTCCATAAGGGAAACTACTCAAGATGTGAGTGTGTTAAAACAGAATATGTGCTGAATGATCCATGGAAGGGAATTTATCTCATAATTCTGTGAATATTTAATTATTTCCAAAATAAAGAATTTGTGAGAATAGTCAATATGTTCAGTAATGTAATTTTTAATAAAAGTCTACTTTCTTTTTTAAGAAAATGGAGGCAGAGATGCAGATAAATTTGATTCAACAGACTGAGACTGCTTTGTTGGAATAGTGAAGGAAGGGGCCCAAACCTTGATGAAGGGATGAAGTTTGAACATTAGAGGGGCTGGGGACATCTATTTATACGTAGCTAGCTACCGGGAAGTTACAGCTATTTTTGGTGGTTTGACTGGGAATAAGGTAGGTTGTTTGTGATACCAAGGTATATTGTTTCTGCAGGTGAAGCAGACTGGTTAAGTTAAGCTGTACTTTTCTTTTTCTTTTTAATTATGAAAGCCTGGCCAAGAGCTTAGGCTTGTTCCTAACTAGCTCTTACAACTTAAATTAACACATATTTTTTAAAATCTAGGTTTATGTACATGGTTCAGCTACCTTTCTTTGTAATGCCCATGCTGCTTGCTCTGCATCCTGGCATCTCCTCGAAACCCTGCCCTTCTTCTTGTGGCTAGGAGCTATTGCCCAGCACAGCCTGATTCAATTCCTCACAACCTGAGGCTATTACCCAACATCCCTGAGATCAAGAGGTCAGTGAATCCACTGGCCACCAAATTTAAAGCCAAAATTGCTCTTTTAATTGATTATTCTGTTGTTGTTAACGGAAAGCAAATATTAATGTATTAGACACAGGGTCTTGAAATACACTTTATTCTGCTGTTTCTAACAGCAGAAGAGGAAATCATAATTTAATTATATTCATTATTACATGGGTATCTGGAGGTTAGCATCATCTCATTTATCAAAATCATAAGTGACATTAATTACAGACATTAATTAGCAAAAGTTGTCTTTTAATGTGTTTTGTGGGAAAATCTCAGCAACAGTGTGATATAAGAAAAATCTTCCTAAAAATTGCTGTAGAGTGGACCTTTTAAAACCCAAACCCAAACCAAATCACCCCCCCCAAAAAAAAAAAAACTTAACTAGGAAGCTCTTGAATGACAATCTTTTAAATCACTAAAACAAAACAAAAAACAGTAATCATTTATGGTAGGTCTCAAACCTAGGACAAATGGCTAACCGAGGTGTCCATTGACATACCAAAGCAGACCTGGCCACCAAGTTCTCCCTGCATCCCTCCATAGGTATCCTAAATAAACCTCTCCAGCCCAGAGACTAGGCTGCCGTTCCCCCAGCTGCCCTTCCCTATATAATCCAGCCATTTGGCTTACCTGGCCTTTTGTGTATTTTTCACCTTCCTGGCCTCTTGGTTTTGACTTTCCCCCGCTCCCTTCCCCTCTCTCCTCACATGGCTCAGGGTCATGTCTACTCTGGACTCTCCCAGATGTCTCTGCCTCTGGCTGTGCTCTCCCTTTTATCTACAATAGACTTTCATCTCCACCGTAACTAAGAGTAGTCATATTCTTTTTTTTTTTTCATTCAATATAAACCCAGTCTAACTAGTTGGCAAATTTGCTTTAAGCTTTTTTAATTGAACAAAACACCCATTATGCAAATTGTAGACTCTGGTAAAAGTAAGCAGAACATGTGTCCTTATAACATCAGCTTGAGCTGGGCCCCACTTAGAAGGTTTTCCCATATCTACTTTTACTGTTAATAACAACACCCCTCACTTGGTAAGCTTGTAGCTTCTATGGAAAATATCCTATCAGCTTAACTACTTCTTAATTTCCCCCTATTTATTTTTGGTCACCATTTGTGACTATAGCCTCAAAATTATGCACCTTTTACAATGTGGCTATTCAGCTGCCGTAATAAGGGCTCAGAAATCCTTAGAGGCTCAATGTGTTCAATATTGTTTGCATTAATGCTTAATCAGTTGACAGTATTTAATGTTATGGAAACCTAAGACAGCAGATAAGCAAGTTTAAAATAGTCTGTCAGTGGTTCTCAGCCTTCCTAATGCTGTAACCCTCTGACACAGTTCTTTATGTTGTGGTCACTGCCAACCATAGAATTATTTTTTTTTTGCTACTTCATGACTATAATTTTGCTACTGTTATGAATTGTAATGTAAATATCTGATATGCTGTATATTTGATATACACCCCCCCCGTGGATAGGTTGAGAACCACTGGCCTATGTTGCCCCATGGGTTAGATATATCAATCTGAAAGGAGGATGCATGGATGGTTATCATTTTTCAGTAGTTTTAGTGTTGTTCATAGGTCTGCTTTAGAGTTTAATGACAGTATTAAAGAATTATTATTTTCTTTTTTGGGGAGAGGAACAAACAAACAAAAAAGCATGTATTATCTAATGTAACACATTTTAAAAGGACACTTTAGAGAAAAACCTTTATCTGGCTACTATATGCTGACTACACACAAACCATCTGAAGTTTCAAATTTGGTCCCTGACTTTAAATTCTAGCAGGATCCATCAAAGGTAAGTTGATTTTGCTCTCCCTGGTTACGGCCTGCTTTGGTTGCTATGATTGACACTCAGTTTCTGATAGGAAGGGCTTAGTTGCATCGCCCCAAGTAAGGGGTAAGCACAGATAGGTGACGTGGCTGGTCCAGAAAGATAGTAATTTCCTTCTTCAAAGGAAACTAAGATGAGTTCCTTGGCAAGTGCATGATGAATGATATCCTGTCCCCAGGATCTGAGCTGTTCTCTGTAAACATGAAACATCTCATCTCTGTGCCTGAGGTCAAGCTGCCGAAGACACAGAACTTAGTTTTGAGAGACTCTTTGGTATGGAAATGAGCTGTTTGCTCATAAACTGCACAGCCCATCTCACAATGTACTTTAAGTATCATATTTATATACACAGAGACTAAATACTGTGGCTGTTAAATACTGACTTATTATCTGTTGCAGGCTCTGATGAAGATACAGTCTTTTAATTCATGAGAACAATGACAGTTTGCATCCAGCAACAGGCTCTTTGCAGGAGAAATCTGCTTTTATCCAGACAGCATGAGCCTAGAACCTCCCTTGAGAAGTTCTGTCTTTGGTGCTGCTTCATGGAAGCCCTTCTCCCCTGGCTGACATTTATTAATATAATGTGGAGACAATCCAAGGAAGGGGGAATAGCTTCATATTTGAAACTTCATTTTACTAATGTCAAGGGTTTAGGTAAATTTATGGACAACATATTTTGCCAAGGCTTCCCAGAAGAAGTTATTGCTGCCTTTAAAATAAAACCTCCTTGTCATTAGGAGAACATTTTGTTTGAGGTTAGACATATGATATAATGTGGAGAGAAAAGTCACATACAAAGTAGCACATTGGCATTCATCATTATGGTTAATACTTTGGACCAGGATTCTTACTTAACAAACACAATTGTCTGGGGCAACAAGAGTACATTACATCATCTGTAAGTGAGCACAGTTGGTGAACTGCCAATCTTGTGAATTTGTAGAAACACAAAGTGCCTTCATCTGAGATACAACAAAACTTTAGACTCCACAGCATTATTAATGTGGGTCCAGAATTATAAAGCAGTATTTC
>CABHPQ010163346.1:0-24496 GCA_902168405.1 Peromyscus aztecus | reverse complement strand
GAGCCTCTAATTTATACTACTTAAGATGTCTTGTGTTTGGGCAAGGCATGGAGGTATGCACCTTTAATCCCAGCATTCACAGAGGCAGAGACAGGCTAGTCCCTGGGAGTTGGAAGCCATCTGGTCTACATAGTTAGTTCCAGCCAGCCATGCCTGCATAGTGATCTCGCTCAGAGAGAGAGAGAGAGAGAGAGAGAGAGAGAGAGAGAGAGAGAGAGAGAGAGAACACAAAAGATTCCCTGTGTTTTAGTCCTTCAGACCTACCATGAATCTGTTCATTCTCAAGATTTGGCACATGGTGTTTGCTCTGTGAGGAACTGTTTTTATCTCTGCAACCTTCAGATACCAACTCGGTCACTTCCTTTGATATACTTTTCCAGTTACATATAGTCTCACATCAGACTGTCATCTTTCTCACACATGAGTTACTTATCACAGCCACCACTTAAACATTACTGGTGGGTGTAGAAGTAACCAACCGTCTTATTGAATAAGAAACACAGAGCCAATACAGAGATAAAAGCCAAGAGGTCAGAGCAATAGCTAAGAGCTAAAAACCTTACCCTTCACTATGGCAGTGGTCCTACCTCTCCAAAAGAGACCTACTTCCTGTGTGTCTGTCTTTATAAAGACTTTCTGTTCTGCCTTCTCATTGGTTGTAAACCCAACTGCATGACCACCTCATCACTGCCTGTCTGTACAGACCTCCAGGTCTTCTATGGTTGGTATTGAGATTAAAGGCGTGTGTCTCCAATGCTGGATGTATCCTTGAACACACAGAGATCTACCTAGCTCTGCCTACCAAGTGCTGGGATTAAAGGCATGCACCACCACCGCCCAGCTTTCACTATGGCTTGCTAATAGCTCTGACCCCCGGGCAACTTTATTAACATACAAATAAAATCACATTTCAGTACAAATAAAATATCACCATAGGAGGGCCTAACATCTACCTGCTTATTTCAATCGGAACAAAAGTAATGTTTTTAATTACCATGGATTTCCTTGTGTCTGGATCTCTACTGGCCTTAATGCAGGTTTTTCAGTAAATATTAATTGAATTAATTCATGAAAGAATAGGCTAGGCCTAAGTGGGCCGTTCACTTGCTGTGAGAATATAGGCAAATTACTTTTTAGGGCTCAAGTTTCTCAACTGAAAAATGAGATGAGCTGACCTCCTGGGACTTCTCACTTTATGCACTGTATGAGTCTCCCATCACAGTCACAGACAAGCCAAGATCACAATTCAACCTTCTGTCATTATAAGTTGTTCACTTAGGCATGTCACTGTGAGATGTGCTTTAGCTCACCTCATTACGATCCTGCGAAGACCAACTAATGAACTCCCACCTCCCATTCCTTTAACAGAGAAAGCAGTGATGTGAAGAGCAGAGAAGAATTGCTGAAACCATACCATGCATATTACAGCACAAGAGCACCATCATAGTTTTAAAATGTTAGGCTGTATAAGCATCTCCCAAGATGCTGTTTAGAAATGAATGTTTCTCAGTTCTATTCCTGTGTATTCTGCTTCTATGGGTGTGGAGTAAAACCAAGAAAGCCTCCTTCTTATGGGACACCAGGTGATTCTCACCAAGGTGGCATTTGGTTATGCCTAGAGCGAGTCACAGTTCCCTGTGGTAAGGCATCTGAAGACACCCTCTCTAACAAAATGTAAAATAGTGAAGGACTAAAAAGAAATATAGTCATACCAGGCTTATTAAGGAGAGGTGATTTGATTTACAGCAAGTTTGCTTCCTCGGGATGTTTACAATGTCTAGAGGCATTTTTGTCAAGACTGAGAGAAAGGCGTGTGTTACTTAGTGTACAATGGGTAGAAGCTATAGCTCCTTCAAACTGTCCTGAAATGTGCAGGGCCACTCTCTTCAACAAGACTTATCTGGCTCAAATGTCAATAGAGCTGAAGTCAAAGTGCCATCAAGCCAAATATAACTGTCAAATCGGGAATGATGCTACACTCCTGTGATCCCAGCATTGGGAGGTGGAAGCAGGAGGACCAGGAGGCTAAAGCCATCCTTTGGTTTATAGCGATTCAGGGCCAGTTTGGGCTACATGAGACTCTCCCTTTGTCTCTGTCTTTCTCCTTCTCTCTCTCTCTCTCTCTCTCTCTCTCTCTCTCTCTCTCTCTCTCTCTCTCTCCTCTCTATCTGTGTGTGTGTGTGTGTGTGTGTGTGTGTGTGTGTGTGTGTGTGTATGTGTCTATGTGTGCTACATGAGACTATGGTTACTGGGCCATATGCCAAAAATGTGTCAGTTGACTTGATAGGATCAGAAACTGCTGACCAAAAAACTAGGTGCTAATCTGAGACACTATTTCCATACCTCAGCACTTTAGGAGCTAACCACATTGGTGAGGCTAGTTCATTAATTATCAAGCAAGAGCTTCATTAGTAAGGCTTACTATTTGATGTAGAAGTCCTGTGGTTTTCTTAAGAAATAACACAACACCACAACAATGCCTGGGTGTGAAATAAGACTCCCTGACTCCTGCAGGGGGGAAAACCTCACATGTGATTCATACCAACATGAAAAAGGTATTTCAGGGAAGGCACGGCTTTTCTTTTTTGGCTGCAAGCTTTTTATCATGAGTAACTTAAGATTGTCTCTCTTTACATCCATCTTATTCTTAGATGGAACTGGGAGAGCTAAGGTCTTCTTCTGCAGGATAAATGTGGTACTTGAGCCAGACACTGAAAATGAATGTAAAGCTAGACCCACAAGCTGAGTTAGTTAGTAAGGTTGTTTGAAATGTTCTAAGACAGGCTCGCTTTTGAATGGAGTTTGACATTAATTAACCATTCGTCAGCCTCTGGAAAGCACATGAAGTATCCCTCTCAGGATCCCTCAGACAATGGCCATATTCTCAGCAAACAGCAAGTACAATGGCAAGCTCCGTCAACTGCCGGCATCGTTCCTTCATAACCTGCACTGGCCAAAGTGCGTTCTGGAAGTAAATTTACAATCTAACTTTGAAAACTAAGACCGTAACTAGTATGCCAAAGCTTCTCTTACAGTTTAAGATTGCCGTGGTTGGGAGAGCATTGGGTTAGTAAAGTGCTGCCGTGCAAGCATGACTAGCTGAGGTTAGCTCCAAAACCCATATGAAAGAGCTGGACATGGTCGCTTGTGCTTGTCATCCCAGAACAGAGGAAGCACGGAGACAGATGGATCCCCAGAGCTCGTTCTATAGTCACCATAGACGACCTGACTAATTCCAGTGCGACTTTGTCTTACAAAACAAGGTAATGAATGCTCCTGAGGACTGGCAACTGAGATCAACTTCTGGCCTTCACATACCTGTACATATACACACACCTATACACACACACATCTGTACACACACATCTATATACACATACCTGTACATACATACACACACACACACGTACACATACACACACCTATATACACACACACACCTATATACACACACATCTGTACACACACATCTATACACACACACTTATACACACACACACATCTATAAACACACATACACACACACACACACACACATACACATTTGAATTATTCATAAGACAAGACTTGACAGTACTGAAGTTGCATTCTAGTGTCTTAAACATAGAAGCTTCCAACTGGAAATAATAAGTTATGCATGGAGAAAAGATTCCCAAGATAGGAGCATGGTTAGAAAGGCAGAAAAAAATAAACTGTATATAACAGAGCAAATGGCATTCTCAAAGATAATGTCAGAAGGCTGAGAGACAAGGCACTAAAATGAAATTGTTGTCTAAGAAACAACAGCATATTTTCAGAAACAACAGTACTTAATGTGCTTAGAGGTCTTGTAGAATACCCAAAGAGCCTCCTGCCTAGCAAGACTTAGAACCAAGAAATGTTTTCTTTTATTTAATATGTGGCTCTCCTGCTCCAACTGCAAGTGGCACTCCTGTACTCTCTGTGGGAATGAATAACATGATCTAGTTTTTCCTGTAATATCAATAAAAACAGAACAAAAGTATAATAAAAATAATTCCTGAGAAGAAAATTATCTTTTTGATGAACATGGTAATGCACACACCAGTACTTTAAGAATCAACAGTGAGATGTGTCTTCCTCTCTCCTGCCTTTGGAATGAAAAATCAATAAAGACAGGGCCAGTGCTCAAATTTTATGTGCACACAAATCACCTGAGAATCTTGTTAAAGTGGAAAGTCCAATTTTACAGCAGAGGCTCCCAAGATGCTGCACTGGACAAGTGTGATGTCTGTGTTCCTGGTCACTAGACTAAATTGTAAGTAGCAATGGATTTGACTTTTTCTATAAAGTTTTAAATAATTAAGTTGCTTCAACTAACATTTAGTAAGGGTATAAAATGATTATGAGTATAACACGATGCTTATCCTGGAATTTACAAAGTGCACATCACATTGAGAGAATTAGAGTTGTCAGTTAATGAAGGCACTGGTGGGGGAAAAGTCACTAAGAGCCCTACAACACTGATGGTCAAATAGAGCATCCATTCCTTTCTTCCCATGCACAAACTTCAAGACTCCAAATCAAATGAGACCACTCTTAGAAAATGAAAATCAGGGTTTCCATTCCCTTCTATCTATGTACAACCTTCAGAGCTCAAATGAGACAAGGTCACCCTGAGACAGTGGGAATGGGAGTAATAATCCCTTTCTTCCCATAAGCAGCCTTTAGAACTCCAAGTCAGATGAGGTCAGTATGAAACAATGAGAGAGTAACACAAACCTTGCAAGGACCTTTCTATAATCATTCCTAAAAACAAAGAAAAGCAAGAACATCATATCAAACACAGCAATGATTACACCACTTTGCTGTGAGCTTTGTTCTACCTCTTAAATAAAAATTATTAACACAACCAATTACAGGCTCAAGTTCACTTCCTGACAGTACCTGAGGTAGGCAGAGTAATGGTTTCTCAAGGGAGCAAGGACCCTAATCCCTACAAATATGCTTATCACACAGGAGAATTAAGGTTGGCAACAGGCTGGCCTTGAGATGGGGATGTTATTGTACTTTATCTAGGTTGCTCCAGATGGAATAACAAGAATATTTGTAAGTGTAAGAAGACAGAGAGTCCAGTGTTAGAATCTTGGAGTGATTTACAGCTCTCTTTTAAGAAGGGTAGAGATGCACAAGCTGAGAATGTTAGACGTCCTACACAAACTGGAAAATCAAGGAATCAACTATCTTCTAGGAACTCTGAAATGAATGTTAACTTTTCAGTGACTTGATCTCTGAGTCCAAGAAGAACCATTTTCAACTCCTGACCTCTAGAGCTGTGAGAAAATGAACCTGTGTTGTCTTAAGCTGTTAAATTTGTGGTAGTTACAAGGGAAATATAAAACTATTTTCTAATCCAAGCGGTACCCCTCTTTATTTAACATCCTCCAGACCACCTAATCCAAGTCCAAACTCTATAACAATCCCCTGAAGACATCTTCCCATCGAGACACCCTGCAGTTCTTATGTTGTATGGTCCTCTACTGTAGCAACAAGTTAATACATCCAATTTCATCTGAAAAAAAGTATATTCCTGCAGCTGGGAGCCTGACCTGGTGCAATAAAAACAATAATAATAATAAACTGAGCTCTAACTTCTAAACTGGAACAAGGGAAGTTACTAGAGGTTGAGTAAGACCTTCCGAAGTCTCTGTAAGAATTTTCTAGAAGAGGGTAGAAGAGAACAAAGAATTATGAAACTCCCTATTTCAGGATGGGGAGTATGGAACCTTTATCTGGAATCTTTAGCCTAGAGAAAAGATAGGGCTTTTGTGTGCTTCTGATTGGTCTTTTTCCTTAAAACTATAAGGAAAATTTAAAAAAAAAACCACAAACAACTTATGAGAACTAGCTACATGATTTTCTTTATATATTTAACTTATTACATGTATCTATTGAAGAGGGATTAGGACTTCCAGGCAGAATAGATCTACAGCTGGGGTAAGGATCTATGCAAGAAATGGTGAAGTGTTAATGGAACAGAAACATTAGGAACAAAGATCGGACACCACTTCTTAGACATAATGAGAAGGAATTACCACAGGAGTTGGCACTGAGATTAAAAATGGAGATGAATAATTATTTAAATTGCCCCTTTCTGAGTGAACACAAGGAGGCATGAACTGAGGGGAGGCAATTGAGGGAGGTGGAGGTAAGGAGTGGGAGGAGAGGATGTAAAATAAATTAATGAATGAAATAAAAATAGATAGATAGATAGATAGATAGATAGATAGATAGATAGATAGATAAGTAGACAGATATAGAAATGTTTTTCAAGCATATGATCATCTTGAAAAGATATTGATAGTGTCAGTTAGGGGCCAGTTGGCAAGTATATAACTAAGGTTTTTCTTCTCTAATTAATGACAAAATAGTGGGCATGTGGGACATCAGACGACTTCATTTTGGTATCTTAGTTCAAGACTTGTTTTCCCAAGTGCTTAATATTTAGCCATTGGGACACATTAATTGCTAGTAATTTCTTCAAATGAAGCCATTTTCCTAAGATATTTGTCAGATTTAAATACAATTCTATTCACACAATTTATAAGCTATAAACCATATTGTATAATGCATGATACTGTTACTGACCAGAAAGAATGGCTGTGACAGTATCAATCAGGAGGGAGTAAATTTCTGCATGATGGGAAGAAGGGAAAACAGAAAAGAAGAAACAGCAGCACAGTTTTTTTCCCTTAGCACTTGCCTAACATCTTCAGATACCAATACCATGAGCGCTCAGCCTCAGGGAGGAGGGTCCTAGGTCAGTTCCAGCTTGATTCCTCCAAGTCCTGTTTCTGAAGTGCACACTGTCCTCAGCAATTGGAGACTTGACTTTAAGTTCTAGAAGGAAGCCAAGGGCAATGCCTTTATTGATTCTGGAATCTTGTGGATCCCCCCTGACCAACAACTCAAAGAGAGGATTCCCATGTCTGGCACTGGTATTTTTGTTAAATACTCTATGACTTTGGAAAGAACATTATGGAACTAGAAAATGTATTGAATGAGTTAGCCCAGACACCCCCCCACCAAAAAAAGCAAATGTCATGTGTTCTTTCTTATTTGTGGAGCTTATCTCTGAATCTTTAGATTTAAATATATAACCTGGAGTAAACAAAGAAACCAGGAAAATAAAAGGAGACCCTGTTGGGATGGAAGACCTCTAGAGAAAGTGTAGGAGGTCACAGATGCTATGAAGGGAAAAAATAGGAAAATGGGAGACTTTAACTGGGGTAGCAGATGGAGATTACTAAAGAAATCCACAACTGGTTAAAACGAGAGAATAATGGACCATGAGTGTCCAACTCCAATTGATACACCTAAATCTCAGGGAACATCCAAAAGATCTTCAGAGTCAGAGAACCAGAGTCTCTGCGACAAGATAATGCCTTCTATATGTTACAGAGAAGCCACACCCAGGAAATATCAACAGTATGGTTACACAGAAAAGACCTGTGCATACTCCAGTGTGGATGGGGGAAATCTCACAACGCTCTATCCCTAGATGAAAAGCTATAAGGCAGCTAATGGCTGCTGAGACAGAGAACCAGTTTCTCTCGAGACCAACCTCTAATCAGTTATCTAGTACCAAGCTGTCAGCCTCAAATATACATATACATATAAAAATTAATTATATTAAATATTTTTAAAAGACTTACAGAGAGAGGGGGAGAACCCAAAGATGAAGAGTAAACAAATATTCCCTTCAAATTCTGAGACAACACTAAAAATGCTAGGATTTGAGCAGAAACAAAGACAAGGTAGTAAAAAAGAAAATCCAGCAAAAGACTGGGAATGGAAATTAAGAGTCACTAGTGACCTGTGCTTTACAGTCTGTTGTTTGGAGAACACTACCTCTTCCAGGCTGAAGGTCCGTGTCTTTCACAATAAAATGAATATTGCTCATCGGTGAGCTCTGTTCCTATGCATAGACTTCCAGCACATCTTAAGAGCCTGTCATTCTTAAATAAGAGAGGATTATGTACAATTTAACGATGATTGTTGTAGTATATTATTATTATATTGTTTTATCATATTCTCATTATCAATGAGAATATCAACAATGATAGCACAGCAATGGAAACACTTAACATAGATATTTACTTTCTAAATTCATCCCTACTAAAAGAACTCAGGGATTCTGGGAAAATCCCTATATCCACAACCAGAATACAAAAGTCCAAGATGAGCCTTTGGACTAGTCTGTTGAACCACAAAGAATCAGAAAAATAGTTCAAGAGTGGTGTGGGCCATTTCTACAAGACATGGGAGCAAGCATGAATGGCATTTAATCCTCCATGTCCAGAATACTTTGAATATCAAATTTAACAACAATATTAATTAATGTAAATAATTGAATAAAATAAGAAACCATGAGCCAGTGGCAATATTGATTGAAATTTAAAAAATAAGCAAACACAATAAATGAAGAGAAGAAAAGCACTTTTATAGTATAACATCAATTAATGAATGCAATAAGGCTTAAAATCATTAAGTCTAAATGGGGAAATAACTTTATAGTGGAGAAACTTGAAGAAAACCTGTTCATATGTGATGAACTGACAATATCAACTGAAACTGTATAAGCACACAACACAATACAGCTCTGATGAGGAGCACAGAGAAGGATACAGCTTCATGTCTATGGTGGTTCTGCAAGATGCACCATATGAGTAAATAAGAAGGAAAGTCAAGAACATTCAACAAAACCATTAGTCCACAGTCTTCAAATTGGTTGATGCCAAGAAACACAAAGGCTGAGAACTGGTCCAAACTGAACACTAAAGAGATCTACATTATACAGGGTTGGGTCCTGAGGAGAAAGGGAGCTACCAGAGACAGTGCCAGACAACTGACTAGATTCCGAACAGCGAGTGTGGGCAGAGGGTTGGAGGGAAAGCAATGGCTTTACAAAAGGACCTTGCCTCAATACAAATGGTATAGAGTAATTGTTTGTTTTTAAGGAAACTATTAATGCCCTTTATATATTAGATGGTGGATTTAGCATCCTTTCAATGTCTTTCATATGCTAATTAGTGAACACCTGAGGGGAAGGACTGTGTTTTATCTGTGCCCCTAGAACTAAGAGTGCTGCTCAGTGCTGTCATGGCATGGTGAGTGTCTACCAAATGAGTGAATGCCCTCTTGAAGACAGTCAGCTTCCAAGTCAGACTCTACCTGCTTGAATGTTTCCATAGTCTCAAAATGCTAAACACACTTTTTTTTTTTTTTTTTTTTTTTTTTTTTGTTTTTCCGAGACAGGGTTTCTCTGTGTAGTTTTGCGCCTTTCCTGGAGCTCACTTGGTAGCCCAGGCTGGCCTCGAACTCACAGAGATCCGCCTGGCTCTGCCTCCCGAGTCTAAACACACTTTTTAATGCATGACTATATGAAATTTATAATGGACTGTATCATATTTACTCTTCTAAAGCAGAAATTTAACAAGTCTATGAACAATTAACTGAGTATATTCTTAGAGTAAGAGTATAATAAATATTTGACATATGAATGAATGACCCTTAATTCAGAACATAATCTGACGACAAGTCAGGGAGTATTCTGTCAATGCAGACCATACACCATCTCAAGTGCTCTTGATGGTAACTATCATTCCAGAGAGTAAAAGCTTCATTTTTATTACTAGATAGATGTATAATCAGAGGTGAAGAAGTTGAAGAAAACAAAACCCATCTATTAAAAACGGAAAATATACTATATGATTTTAGCAGTTGGCTTTGCTTTATTGATAGCATCTTATGGGTCCCTAAATACAGAGTTTCTTAGCTCAATCCATTTAATTATAATTCACCCACCAGTCTGTGGTATTCAGGTCTCACAAAAGCAAAGATTATAGATACTAGGAGAATAATGAATCCAAACTGAACTATTTCAGTAATTAAAAGAAGCATTTTTGTTTTTACTTTTTTAGTATGCAATATTTTGTCTATGTTCATAATCGACACAGAGAAATAACAACTGCAATATGTTTGGGTTAAGTCTGGGACATTTCCCTTCTCTCTTTTACATGTATTTTTATTAGTTCTTTGAAAGTTTCATACCATGTGTTTTAATCATATTCATGCCCCCTCCCCCAACTCCATTTCTCTTTCCTTACCCACCCAACTTTTTTGGTTTTTTGTTTTTGTTTTTGTTTGTTTTAGTTTTGTTGTTTTGTTTTGTTTTGTTTTTGACTGCTACAAGGCCAGTTAAAGATCCCCAAATGTTCTTGGATGTGTTGTCTTCTTCTATTGTGTGCTCAACTGACCAGGGGCGACACTCTTAAACTTTCTCTCCCTCTCCCAGAAGCTAACATTGTCACTATCCTTACATTTTGGGTGGGATTTTATGCCCAGCTCCCACTTACATGATGAAACTTTCTCTGGCTTGGGCTTGATAAGTATTGTGCATGCTGTCACAACCACTGTGAGTTCATAAGCACAGCTGCCTTGTTGTGTCCAAAAAAACACTGTTTCCTTATAGTCCTCACCTGCCTCTGGATCTTGCATTCATTCTGTCTGCTCTTCCACAGTGGTCCCTGAGCCTTGGTCAGAGAATATTCAGTATATATGTCCCATTTATGCTAAGCATTCTGTGCACCTTGGCCAGTTTTAAGTCTTTGTATTAATCACCATCTACTGCAAGCAGAAGCTTCTCTGATGGATGTTGAGAGATGCAATGATCTGTGGGTTTAACAATATCATTAGGATTCAGTTTAATACTAAAGCCATTTAGTAAAATGATAGTAGGTTCTCTCCTCCCCACCCCCAAGATTTTGGTCCAATAATAGTGCCAGGTGTGAGTTTCATCTTGTGGAGTGGAACTTCCATCTAATCAGAAAGTGGCTCTTGCTCCCTTGATGTTTGTACCACTTTTGTACTCGTGGGTTACTTTCTTTGGAATTCTTGGCCAGTGAGGACTTATAGACCCACAAACATCTCAGCGTGTTGTCATTGCTCTTGGTTGCCCTCCAGTACTTATTTGATAGTAAGACCCTAATGCTGAAGGCACCGTATACTTGGGTCATAGAACATGAAGAAATCAAGCTGGGACTGACCTGGAAGCTTCACTACTACTGGATAGCTTTCACAGTCCTGAAAGGTACTATGCACACTGCTAGAGGAGAAAAGTGACCATCAGTCATACCCACCCGTAAACTTTAGATAAAATCAGCCATTAGAAATTGAAATGGTTGATGAATTTAAGAACATACAAAACACAGTCAAATAAAAGGCCAGAACAAAAGTATGCATGCTGAATGAAACAGATTTATTGAGAGAATAACAGTAAGACCCTGCCCAAACACTCCAATTAGAAATAATTCTAGGTTGATATAGTTTAATATATGAGCAGAACAACCCAGGAGGTAAGCTACCACACTGCTAGATTTCAGTCTTTTGTAAAAAGCTGTGTCTTGCTTTCCTTAGCTGTAGATGAGTTTCAGTGTGGCACTGGCATCCTGTTCAGCATCACTGAAGAGCCATATCATTGTAAGTTGTCTGTATCTTCCAAGCACATGGGAGGCTAGATGACAGACATTGTTTTTCAGGTTGTTCCTTGTGAAGATAACTGGTTGAGGGTCCTGTAGTCTTCAGAGCCATTGGTCCATCAGTAGGTGCTGTAGCCAAAGCCAGAGCCAGAGCCCCATGGCCTGTAGAAGCTGCTGCCATAGCAACAGCCTGGATTTTGGTAGTTACTAATGCCGCCATAGCAGAAGTTGCGGGAGCTGTAGATGGTTCCACAGCCATGGTTCAGGGGAGAACCCAGAGGCACAACACAGTTCAGGGGAGTGGCTCTGTAGGTCCCGTGGAAGTTGGTTCCATAGCAAGGGTAACCTGGGAAGTAGTTTCCACAGCAGAAATAGCGAGTCATGGTGGCAGATGTGGAGAGAGATTTGGAGAGACTGTGAAGAACAAGTTACCCAAGTGTGAATGGAGCATCTCTCCCACACTGGACTTTTTATACCTTGAGTTGGTGGACATGACACACCAGTCACTGCACACCTTCCCACAAATTTGCATAAATAAACCTATTATTTTTCTAATAAAATAGGCATGAAGAAACCCACAGACTCTTTGGCCACATTTTTGTTGGCTTTTCTGTTTACAAAGGAATGTGTGATATCTTCAAAGCCAATGACCATCCTCGACACACCACTGAATTCTTTTCATCAGTTTAACTACTATCCTGATTGCGTCATTTGAGGCTCTAAGTCTTCTGCTTACGAACTCCTCCCAGTTGCCATAACTAGGCTGAAAAAGCTTTGGCAATAAAATAAACACTCACACCAAGACATGCCCATCCTCTGAGATCTTTGACTCTTGGGTAAAATCAGTCTGAAACAGTATACAGGAACACTATAAACCTCATGAAACTCACTTCCTGTATCATTCCAAAATATTGGTACTTGGAAACAGAGGGGGTTTTTCGTTTTGGTTTTGGTTTTTTTGGTTTTTTGGTGGTGGAGAGCATCATTCAAACTAGGTAAAAGTTGTGGCTGAAGAATGCTGTGAATATATTAGATACCAGTGAATTGCTGGCTTTAAAGTAACTTGTTTTGTTTTATATAAATTCATCTCAATACTTTAATTTTCAAGAACAGTGCTATAAAAATCATCTGAACAATTTTTTTTTTAAAAAAAAGACATGAAATTGAGGGGAAGATAGGAAATACATTGGTGGGAGGGCTGAGGAGCTAGAGGGGAAAGATATTGTATCCACATATGAGTTTTTAATTAAAAATGAACAGATCTTTTCATAAAAGCTGTAAGGGCACTGCATAATAAGATGGCTCAGGAAAATCTACCAGTAATTTTCATCTGTCTCCTTTATGAGCATCTTCCTTGTTAACACATATTTTATTTTTTATGGAGAACATACAACCTTTACTTGTAAGTCATCTTAAACATTGCCAAACTATCTTGTGGTGGTGGCGGTGTGCTGGCACTGAATGGAATGATGCCCATTTCAAAGTCACGTTGTATCGCATTTGGTTCTCGGTGGCTGCTGGTAAGCCAAGGCTGGGTGTCATGACCCAGTTAAAAAATTCGAGTTCTATTTCAGAATGCAGGATGCTCTCTTCTGCTGCTCCTCACTGTGTTATTCCTGTGCAACTGTTCCTGTGATAAGGAGACTCATACCAAATGTGAGTATAAAATGCTAAATGTGTACCAATTTAAGCATTTAATAAATAGCCATACTCACGTGTGAGTGAAAATCTGTATCCATTGAAAGAAAAAGTAACAAAGTTGCTGGATATAGCTGGGCCGTATGGACGACTGCAATCCTAGTGCCTCAGAGTTCAAAGCCAGCTTTAGCTGCAGAGTGAAACAATGTAGTGGTATTGTGTTCCAAAATATTGTGTATCTTAATAAACTTATCTGGGGTCAGAGACGGAACAGCCACAATATTAAACAGAGGTTAGGCAGTGGTAGCACACGCCTTTAATCCTAGCATTCCAGAGACAGAAATCCCTCTGGATCTCTGTGAGTTCAAGGCCACATTGGAAATAGCCAGGCATGGTGACACACGCCTTTAATCCCAGGGAGTAGTAGTAGAAAGCAGAAAGGTATATAAGGCGTGAAGACCAGAAACTAGAGGCATTTGGCTGGTTAAGCATTTGACCTGGTTAAGCATTCAGTTTTTGAGCAGCAATTCAGCTGAGACCCATTCTGGATGATGACTCAGAGGCCTCAAGTCTGAGGAAGCAAGACCAGCTGAGGATCCGGCGAGGTGAGATAGCTGTGGCTTGTTCTGGCTCTCTGATCTTCCAGTGTTCACCCCAATAACTGGCCTCAGGTTTGATTTTATTAATAAGAACTTTTAAGATTCATGCTACATCTGGCGCCCAACAATGTTGTACGGATATAGATTGATTTGTTTATTGTAAAACCATGGGATCCATTAGGCAAAATGAATTATTCCCACCAGAACTGATTTACTGTGAAAACAGAAGAAGAGCTATCTACAGAACATATTGAAAGTGGTTATCACTTCATAAAATTATTATATGTTATGAGTGTATTTATAGGAGATAAGAAAACCATCTTCTAATTCATTTTTAGGGAAAAATGAATTAATAATATATATTACCATTTTAATTCATTTACTGATATACATATAGATGTATATCATATATGTGTGTATGTATACACACGTAATACACACACACACACACACACACACACGTGTGTGTGTGTGTGTGTGTGTGTGTGTGTGTGTGTGTATTAACTCACATAGACCTAGAGGAAAACCAAATCCTATTGTTCTGCTAAAGGAACAAAGCAATAAAATGACTCCTAATGACATTCTGTTATATCCATAAATCAGTGTCTCACTCAGCCACCATAAGAGAAGCTTCCTCCTGCAGCAGATGGGAACTAATACAGAGACCCACAACCGGACAATGTGCAGAGAGTACGAGACCTTGGGACACTCAGTACTAAATGGGATGTCTTCATTAAACCCGTCCCGTCAGGGTTCAGGGAACCCTGCAGAAGAGGAGGTGGAAAGAGCGTAAGAGCCAGAGGGCCTGGAGAACACCAAGAAAGCAAGACCCTCTAAATCAACAGCATCAATACACATATGAACCCAGAGAGACCGGGGCAGTGTGCACAGAGTCTGCAGATCCAAACCAGATGAGGTGCCAGCACTGAGAGGGAATCCAATGGATTCACACTGGGTAGACAAACCACACTTAAGGGCAGGCCTACACCCAGCAAAAAATGGTCAATACAAAATGAACTCAATGGTATTTTTGGAAGTTTCTGTGTCTCATAACGCTTTGTCTGGGCATTTTTTACCTTATTAGTCTTTTGATTATTTATCCTGACTTCTGATTTTGTGTTGTTATGGTGTGTTTGTTGGTGTGTGTGTATGTGTGTGTCTGTGTGTGTGTGTGTGTATCTGTGTGTCTTGTGTGTATGTGTTTCTCTTACTTTTCCTTTTGCTTTGTTTTTTTGTTTATTTGTTTTCTTTTATTCTGACTGTTTATTTGTTTGATTTTTTGAAGACAGGATTTTTTGTGTAAGAGCTCTGGATGTCCTGGAACTCACTTTGTACACCAGGCTGACCTCGAGCTCACCAAGATCTGCCTGTCTCTGCCTCCTGGGTGCTGGGATTAAAGGCAAGAGAAGTAGTGATTAAAAATGAACTGTGACTGCTGAGTGGTGACTGCTGAGATCATTGGAACCTGCAATTCAGATATGCTGCCACAAGATGACAATGGTATTTCATTTACAGAGTCTGCACTTAGGGTGGGGATCTCCAGGGGAAATCAGGTGAAGAGTCTCCAAAGGAATGTGTTGGCAATTTAGGATTCTAGGATCTCCTCCCTAAAACAAACAAACAAACAAAAATATGAGATTTTGGAAGCTGTTACTCTTAGTACGTCTGATGATTTTCATGAATAAAACCATTCTTATAAACCCTAGAGTCAATCTTTCCAGAGATGCTAAGCATCCTTGCTTGGCCACTGTGTGAGGTAGTCCCGAGCTGTGTGTCTCACATGGTAAGGAGTGTTTCACATGCATTACAGGCATCCTGTTCCCTGCGACTCTGGGTGATAGAGATAAACAATAGAAAGGCCTTATTTGTCTTTTCAGTTCTCGTTTCCTCTCTGCTTCCTGTCTGATCAGAAATAGAGGTTAGGCTAAGAAGAGCCCAGACATCTCCCCAGAGAAAAGTCCACCTGAATGGCCTCTGTTTTGGTTAATCAAGTCAAAAGAAAAAGATTCATTTTCTCTCATTTGCATGTTTTTATGTGTCCTGTTAGACTTTCCTGGAGCAAATTCTCAGACAAATATTTTATTATTATTCAATTTTTATTCTGAATATTAGTAATAATGAATATTCCCGGGGAGCTCATTCTATGTTAAGCTCTGCTATAAACACTACATGTAATACTTATTTACATATTTCCAAATAGAATGCTAGATGATAAATAGATGGATGTACTATGCATTCATCCAAGCACTTGACAAACACTAGTTTATTTAATTTTTATAATGATCTTATGATGTGAGTATTATGATATTTTATATGAAAACTGGTTCCAGAATGTTGAAGAAAGCTGCCTGAGGTGACAGACTTACAACTCAGCAGAATCAAACTTCAAGCTCATGTGATCTGCTCCATGGCATAATCATAGTTGCTTCACTATGCTGCATTTAAAACATCATTAAAACTTTAAAAGGGGCCAACCTGTAAAGCGCTTCAGATATATAACCCATTGTGTTGTTTTCTTGAATATACCAGCCAGTAAAGGCTCATTTTGGCTGCAGGAGCAAGCAACCCCAAACTGTCATGCTTTGAAAGACCTAAACAATTTCATATCTACGTCACTCACATTTCTCAGGCTGGTGAGTGTCTCAGGTGCATGTAATTATTATCTAAAGACTTAAGGCAGAGTAGCGCTTTCATGATCTGAAATATCACGGACAGGGAATCCTGCCACAAACAGCACTAACTCATTCCTGGAGGGTTTCTGCAGACAACAAGCATTGTTTCCCTTCTCTTCTCACTTCTGAAAGTCTGGCCACTTCCCAGTTTCCAGGTTAGGAAGGGCAGCACTACCTCATACGTGGCAGGAGAGCATTCTCCTGTCCATCAACAGCAGTGACCTCCACAGACAGTTTAGATTCCTTACACAGACTGAACAACTCAGACATACTTTAAAATAAGAGATATACCACCACAGCACTGTGCCACATAAATAACACACTGTCATGATTTGAGCCCAAGAAGTGTAGGCTTTAAAACAATATAACCTCCTACCAAAGCCTATACGAAACCCTTCTGCCCAGGAATTACATTTGACCCAAAATCTAGTTAATGCCTGTATGCTCTTGATACTGCCAATCCTGTCTCAGTGTAGAGGGCAGCACACAACACTCACTGGAGAGTAAGCCAGCCCCGACCCGGCCCTCCACCAAAGGTCCCATTTGACCCAGTAGAGAGTAGCTCCTGCATTTCCTTGGAGCAACCCTACCTCAGTGAGGAGACTATGCTTAACCCACCCATTGGGGCAGCAGCACAGACTTCAAAAGAGGCCACTGAAGAATTCATAAACCTTGATGAGATCACTGAAGCTCAGAAACTAAGTGTGGCCTGCATGACTGCAACCACAACCAGCGTGTCCCACACAAGCAACATCTTAACACACAGCCATCCTTAGAGACCTTTCCCTATGAAAGCATCTCTGTAAAATCGGGAAAAGGTGTGACCCCAGGGACGTGAGAAACATGGAAACACAAAGGAACACGGCACCACCAGAGAAGCATGTTCACTCTCCTACAACGGACTCCAAAGGAAGAAAATTGCTGTAAGAGGATTTCAAAATAATGGTCCCCCAAGAGAGGCTCGGTGAGATTCAGCACATACAGACAGACAGGGCAGCAAGGTCCACAAAACAGTTCTGATCTGAACAAAGACGCAAACGGGGAACTAGAGACCACTGACTTCCTCGTTGTACAGGGGTGAAGACTCTAATTGTCAGAGTCCGAAGAATGTTCGAGAGCACCTGTAGCAGACGAGACCGGGCAGAGGGAAAAGAGCTTTCGAATTTGAAGGTAGGGTTTTGAAATAAACTCGTTAGGGGAAAAGAAGGAAAGAGGAATGAAAAAGTAAACAAACCAAAGACATACACGAGGCATCAAGCCAACAAATATCCACAACGTGGATGTTCCCCGGGAGAAAAACACACAGACAACTTAATGAGATCGCAAGTCAAACTTCCCCAAGTCTTGGGAGAGATCCAGACATAACATAAAATACAGTGAAGGAAAACAGTGAAGGACTGTGTGTGCAAATGCTGATGGAATGATTAAAACTTCAGTGAATGTGGAGAGACTGGAATGCCGCTAGTCCAGAGCTGTGTTAGCATGTATCTCAGGAGATCTTACCACACTGCATAGTCAATCTTTGTCCAGCTCTGTGCCACAGCTAGCCCTGTAAATGGCAAGTAAAGTTGAACCTCACACCTTGACAAAGGGATTTAAAAAAAAACTTTTGAACTGTATTAATTTACCAAATCCCTATTCTCCACCAATGGAAGAGCTAAGACTACTCTCAGGGACCATCTGAGGCCGGTAGTTGGGATTCCTCTGCCCGCTGTGACTGCCCACTTAATGTTTTCACTAAGGAATTTTTTTAATGCCTTGATTTATAAATTTCTTTATTCTGTTACTAGAGAAGCTCCATGAAACTGCTCCCATGTTGGAACATGGTACCCAGGGGAATCTATATCCCCAGCCATGCTCACTCTAATTCGGTTCCAGAATAAACTATCTTTTATTCAGGTGAAAGCTGTGCTTCTTGCATCAAGAATACAAAGGTGAAAATTTATAATCAATTTCAGAATTCTCCATCATTTGAATAGTGGAGATTACTTTCATGACACATGAATTTCTGTGTCTCTAGTAAGAAAACTAAAAACAAAAATTCAGAATAACAACCACAGCTACAACAAAATGATAAAGAATATTAAAAGGCAGCTCTTGAAGTAACTTTCTTACTCTATAAGATTTTTATGTAAGCCTCATAACACATATAAAAGTTGAAAATAAGAGCTTATCACAAAAAAAATAACCCAGGAAACTACAAACACAAACAATAGAGTAGGAAAATAACAAAATATCTACAAAACCATCAGAAAATGGAAGCAGGTGCAGGAATAAATGCTTCACAGAAGACTCCATCTGGCCACGGCAAAACACACCCCCACCTCAAGAACAAACAGAACACCCTCCAGGATAATTTACACAGCAGACCCCAAAACAAATGGGAGTCACTTTAAATCATTTCTAGTTTTTCCCGGTCACGTGGTACAACACTAGAAATCATTTATGGGTGGCCCTTTGGAAACTTTATGAATATAGAAAAATTGAACAACATGGTCTCAACAACGTGTGAGTCTATGCAGAAGGATTTTCGTTTTTTTTAAAGAATTCTATATGCAACTGAAAATAGACACAACATACCAAAGATGAGGAAGAGAATAGGGGAGAAAAATCCCTAAAATTCACTATAAAGCCAGCACCAGCCTGGGAAAGGATTGACCACTGTGGGGGGGGGGGACTGTTCCAGTATGTTATTGCCCAGTCAGGCAACAAGGTCAGCAACAAGACATTGTGCCTTTCAAAACTCCTGGAAAAGAGGTTTCTAGGTGCTCTCTTCCACAAAGAGCTAATGGATTTGAGAGATGGTAAGTATGCTAATTATCCCAATTTAATCATTAAACAATCTATTCATGTAAGTTAATATTGCATTGTACCTCATAAGGGTGAATGGTTATTACATGTCAATAAATAAAAATTTCAAACATATTTCAATATTGGTTTTGGAAATAATCTAAAAGATCATATAACAAGATGAAGAGCAATATGAAAATGTTTTAGGATTCATATAAGTTGAAAAGATTTTAAATATATAGATTAAATTTCTTATATTAAGAAATTTATTTCAGCTATTGTTTTACATTGTTCAGTAGCTTTTTCTCCCCTTCTTTCTTCCATAATCAATCACCATGTGATATAACTGAGGAAAAGTTTGCCATAATATTAGTTTTTCAAAGAAAACCACTTGATTACTGGAAAAATAAGAATTTAATTATTGTTTCTGTTTTTATTTCATTATTTATATGTATATACTATTTAAAGAAACAATCAATAATTTAGAACCTATAAGGAAGAAATAAGGCTGAAAAGGTTAATATAAGGCTGTCACTTCTGTACCATGCCATCATTTTTAGTGAATATCTTTACTGGACATGAATTACACAGTACTTCACCTCTCCAACCTATATAGCTGCCCATATAGGATTCATCTTGCTCTAAATTCTAATCTGCCTTAAGCAGGCACAAAATTATAACCCTCACCTCCTTCCTTCATCAGACAGTTCCCACCACCCTGAGGAGTTTGACTGGGTAATCCAGGAAGGGGGCGAGTGATGTCCCGTGGATGAATCTCTAAAAGCAAGGCATCTTGGGGAATAAGCCCATGGAGTCTGGCATAGTGCTTAGCTGTGGTCAGCTTGATCAGAAGTCCCCATTTAAAATCCCACTCCTCCTACCCCTCTCCTTTCCCTTCATTCCTGCTCCTGAAGAATTGGTTAAAGCAACCCTTCCTCTGAGACCTTGCTTCCTGGAAACCCAGACCAGAACAGGTCTCAAACACTGTTTAATATTATCTCTATTGAAATGTAAGTCACATGACATAGTTTGCTGTCAGAATATGTCTCCTAGTAATGACAGAAGCTATGCCCCTGTCTCACCAACAAGACTACCTAAACATGAGCTGAACAAGGACGACATCAACAGCCATGCCAAAGTGGACAGGGGAGAGCCCGGGAGGCCTCAGCCCTAGACAAAAAACTACAGGCAAGCAAGGAACGCCGAGAGCAGGAGAAATAGTCTTCCCCGGGGAAGAGCACACCAGTGGGTTATCCAATACCAAATGTTACATGTGAGTAACATTACTCAGGTCAAGTAGGTTATATTTAGCAATATGTATGTATATACATTTATACATCCAACAAAAAAATTTTAAAAGAAGCTGTGAACTTGAAAGAGAGCAAGGAGGGGTATATGTGAGGTTTTGGAGGGAGAATGGGGAAGGGAGAAGTTATGTGACCGTATTATAACCTCAAAAATAAAAGGAAAAATGAAACTGTGTGTGCATGTGTGTGTGTGTTCCTTTAAGGGATACAATTTTTTGAGCTTTAATGTGCTTGGGGTTGTACAGCTACCATTTTTATCACTCCAAAAGGAAACCTCATGATCAATGATACTCATTTCCCATTCTCAACCATTAAGCTAAACTCTGTCTCTATGGATTTTCCCACTCTGGACATTCAGCACAAGTGGAATCATACATTACATGGCTTGCAGCGCCTGGCTCCTCTCTCCTCGTTTATCTATGCAGTAGGTTTCATTAGTAACTCACCCCTTTTTATTTCCAAGCAGCACTCCACTGTACATTCTTCTTGATTCATTAGTTGACCGACATTTAAATTATTGACAATGTGGGGCCTAGCATGAATGCTGACACTATGAGCATTCACGTGCAGATGAGTTGTACCATGTGAAAACCGGGTGTCTTCATTTTCTTCTACATATCTACACATACTCCAATCTATGGTGGTATTGTGTTCCCCAAAATATTGTGTACTTTAATAAACTTATCTGGGGTCAGAGACAGAACAGCCACAACATTAAACATGAGGATAGGCAGTGGTAGCATATGCCTTTAATCCTAGCATTCCAGAGACAGAAATCCCTCTGGATCTCTGTGAGTTCAAGGCCACATTGGAAATGGCCAGGCATGGTGACACACGCCTTTAATCCCAGAAAGCCAGCCTTTAATCCCAGGGAGTGGTGGTAGAGAGCAGAAAGGTATATAAGGCGTGAAGAAACTCGAGGCATTTGGCCTGGGTAGGCATTTGGCCTGGGTAGGCATTTGGCCTGGAGAAGAATTTGGGCTGGTTAAGCATTCAGGCTTCTAGCAGCAGTTCAGCTGAGAGTCATTCGGATATGAGGACATAGAGGCTTCCAGTCTGAGGAAGCAAGACCAGCTGAGAAGTTTGCCAGGTGAAGTTAGTTGTGGCTCGTTCTGTCTCTCTGATCTTCCAGTGTTCACCCCAATACCTGGCTCAGGTTTGATTTTATTAATAAGACTCTCTAAGATTCATGCTACACCAATCTGTCACATCTCAGTAGGTAACAGTCACCTCATTTCTCAGAAGTGAAACTCAGTTTTCTTCTTCATCATCATTTCTTCACCCAGCCTGTCACCAGGTCTAGTCAGTTATGGCTCAGAACTGAATCTCAATTCCACTAGCTCCCGCCATCCCCACTGTTGACACAGGGTCAGACTACCAGCACCCTACCCTACCCTCCTGCCACAGCCTGCCTTCTGCCTTCCTGCTTCCTCTTTCCCTCCTCCACAGGACTCTTCAGCCACTGCAACCTTCTCAAGATAAACTACTTTACCCTACTTAAAAAACCTTCAGTGACTCCCTATTCTTAGAGGAAATAAAGGTTAAATGTCTTAACGTGACCTATTTCCAACCTCACTCCTCATTGCTCATTTTCTAGGATGCTCCCCTTCCTTCTGTCCTTCATCCACAAGGGAGGCATCATTCTTGTGCTCTCCACAATTGCATATCCACCTGTGTCTTGTATTATCCCTGATGGAGCAGCAGATGGCAATGAGACCAACATCCAGCCAATGTGCAGAGAACAAGAGGCTGTGAAGTGCTTGGCTCTAGATGGAACATCTATATAATATTCCTTTCCCTCGGTCTCGGGGATCATTGTGGAAGATGAGGTAGAAAGAGTGTTAAGAACAAGAGGGAATGGGTATCAGTCTCCAAACCATATTTTCTGGACATGATAGCACAGTTGCACACATGAATTCTTAATGGCTGCGACTGTATGCACAAGGCTTGAACAAGATCAAGCCACGTACATACAGCCACACCACCCAATGTCATGATAGATCTGAGAAGGAGGGAGGGCATCCACAGAATTTGTCAAGATGATGATGTCTAGTGAAGAAGAAGAAGAAGCAAGGAGGAAGAAGAGTAGCAGATGGAGGAAGGAGAAGAGGAGAGAGAGAATGGAGAGGAGGAAGAGGGGAATAAGGACTCTCATCCCAAGAGTGAAAAAATAAAAAACAAAAAACAGCCACTTGATGTAAAAGACCACAGGGCCCCGAATTCTGCCAGTGATGGTGTGAACTTGGTAGTGATTGAGGTTGTGAGGCTGCAGCCCCAGCAGATACCCTAATGCAGAGTACAGAGTATATGACAAAGTAGTTCCCAGAATCTTGACCCGATAGAAACTGAGATAATAAGAGGGTGCTATTTTTACACTGCTAAGTGATACTGGTTACCCAGTAATTAAGTAATTTAGTACACACACACACACACACACACACACACACAAACACACACACGCTCCATCTCTAATCCAGTAATTTTAAAACGTTATCTCATATCCATGCAAGTGTCTCCACCTCTGCTGGCGCTGGCCACCAAAGGACATTGCATTCGGACGCCCTACACTCTCTGCCTGAACTTGATCTGCATTACTCTACACATTGCTTAGCACAGGAAACGGGGTGCCAGTCAGCTTCCCACGGTGTTCCAAAGCAAGCAGCCTCCAGCTGTGCTTTACTCTCCAAACAGTCCCATTGTTCTGCACATGCTCAGTCTTGACTGCTTTCTCTCCTTCAGGGAGTCCGCACTTCTGTTCTCATCTGACATAAATCTTTATTTTTGCAGGGTTGTTGTGATTTATTCTTTTTTAAAGATGTCATCTTTTTCTATCATTTCTAGGCATGAGGAAAAGGAGTAGGAAGTGGGTGCCTGTATTTAGCCTGACAGTTTGATACAATATCCTTTCCAAGGCAATTTTCAAAATATTATGCTGCCTCCCCCAAAATCCATTTATAGACATTTTTCCTGTAACTGAAGTCTGGCAGGGACTTTTTATAGTAGTTCTTGTAAGTACTATGCACCACTATAAATTACATTTATGAAGAACAGATGATGGCATTTCCAAACATTCATACTATAAGTTATAAGGCAGTACAAACCTGTATATTGAGGCTTTGTCCTTCTTGAAGTCAAGCATTAAGCTGTGTGAGTAAATGATGCCATTTTAAACTAGAAATAAGGCACGGATACATCTCAGGAACCATCCTCCCTCTCCCCAAGTGATTTAGAAAGACAAAGCCGTGCAGAGAAGGAAAATAAGAGACACCAGGTGCTAAAAAGGATCGTGGTCATTCTGGAAGGCTTCCTGAACTAGGGCACAAGTGAGCTGATTCGTAAGGTGAAGAGAAGAGAGCCAAGAAGAGTGACCAAAGGAGTACCAACAGACCAGGAGAACCACAAAGAAAAAGATCCAGAAAAAAGCATCCAATATGTGGGCTCGGAGACGCTGATATTATATAGCCCAGAATACAGTAGATTCCTATAAGTATTTTGATATATTGATAGATTGATTAACAAAACCAGAGTAAATTCAATGTTGTAGCTGTTGTAATAACAGCCAATCATACAATACAGACATGTACTCTTGGACGGGACTCTGCTGCCCTCTGTAGGTCATCACCATCACCTGCGTGCTCAGAGCCTTCGACCAGGCACCAGACAGTCGCCTTGGTAAATGAATAGCATGCTTGAGTCCGGCGGTATCTCCACAGAGAATGTGTAGACAGAGGCCAATGGTAGCCGCAGAAAATGTACCTAAAGTAATGAGACCATTTTACTAAACACTTCAGATTCAATCCAGCTGTGTTTCTTGTGAGAGTAGACTGTCCCAGAACAATTATCCCGGTGCTGTCTCTTGCCGAGCCTGCAGTCTTTGCCGTACTTTTACTTGGTTTTCTCGGTGGAGAACGTGGCATGGAGTTTAGGGACGAACCCAGGGACAACTGTTGCCTCAGTGAAGTCCAAGAATGTATTTCCCCAGTTTCTCAGGC
>CABHPQ010163344.1:11722-50320 GCA_902168405.1 Peromyscus aztecus | reverse complement strand
GAGGGAGAGAGGACAGGAGGGAGAGAGAGGAGAGAGAGAGAGAAAGAGAGAGGCCACAGAAGAGCTACTGTTCAATGTTGACTTTGGTGCTTCCCATCCATGTATGGCTCTGGATCTGGAACACAAACTGAGACTGCATGCCTGCTGATGGATCAACAATGAAACAAATTCTGTGTGAGTTTTGGTGTCCGTTGTGAATCACCTCAGAACTGAAGGTGACAGGCAAGAGGTAATTTGGGAAGGTGGAGGTGGCTCATGTCCTAGGTCCTGTGAGTTGGGGAAGAGTGAGAGACCTGTACTGAACATGTACTGCAGACATGCCTGTGTGGCTCCGATTCCCCAAAATAATGTGCAGAATTTGCTACACACTGGCCTGGAAAAGGGGTGCTTCACTGCTTCACTAAATGATGTGTGGGTTGTATCACTAATTCAGTAAGATGAGTCTTGCTTGATGGTCCCTCAGCTGCTTTAGGCTCAGCTTGTTCACAGGTTTGATTCCTCCCTTCCCTTCCTTCTTTCTTTGCCCCCTTGCTATTTTCTTTCCTCTCTTCCCCCTCCTCCTCCCTGCATTCTCCCTGCCTCCTTCCCTCCCTGCATTCTCCCTGCCTCCTTCCCTTACTCTCTCCTTCTCTCCTCTCTCTCTGTCATCATTCCCTCCCTTCCCCATTCCACATTTGTTGGAAGACTTTTACATGCCAGGCATTATATTAAATTCTGGGGCAAAACAAAAACAAAACCCCACCAGGTAATGGTCACCCAGACTAAAAAAGGAAAAAGAAACCAGCAACTTTTGGTCATTTTGAAGGGGGTGTATGTGTAGGGGTAGGTGGGTGGGTATGTGTGCAAATGTGCATGCGTGCATTCCCGTGTGATGGGAGGCTATCTTCAGAGGGCCCAGAGACACATGCCGAGTTACTGGAGAGGCTTGCTGTAACCTGAGCTCCTGCTGCTCACACACCGAGTCTTCTGTTAACAAAATGTCTGCATACTCCACTCACTCAGTGCAATTAAACTGAGACAGTGCCTTTGCGGTGGATCCAGTGGTGTGTACTTTGAGTACAATCTGTAGAAAGGGGTATTTGGAGGAAAAGAAGGCTTGGTTGACGACCCAGAATGTCCGTGTCTCCAACACACGTCAGGACTGAAGACGGTTGAAATCCCATCCCTGCTCCATCTCTTCCCTGCTGTGTGGCAACACCTTTTGATTTTACAGCCCCCAAGCAGTTAAGCATGTCCAGAAAGCTCATGGGATCCTGGGGGAGGGAGGCAGTGTGAGGTTGGCAAACAGAAATGCCCTCCTTCTTTCTCTAGAACCACCAGAGAGAGTCCAGGGCAACCTAAATCACCCTGAAAGCAGAATAAAGCAGAGCACAAAGTAGATAGTGTAGAAAACAATCTATGTTCAATACACCAGCTCTGTGTTGTTGGTTTTTTTTGTTTGTTTGTTTGTTTTTGTTATTTTGTTTCATTTTCGGGAGGAGGCTACTTACTAAGCACATACAATAATAGCTGATCTTGAAAACATTATGCAAATGAAGGAATCCAATTACAAAGACCATATGTTACCATTCAGAATATCTGAAGCATTTCAGGCTAACCTATAGAGACATGGAAAGCATATTAGTGGCTGCATGGGCTGGGAGTTGGGAATGGGAGTGAGGTTCCTTGATCCTCATGAAAATACTCTATAATCGTATGCTGCTGGTGTTTGTTGCATAACTCTGTGTATACAGTAAGAGCCACTGTGGTGCATGATTCAAACTGGTGAAATACGGTATGTGAGTTACTTGACAATAAAGTGCAAGCCACGCAATTCTGGATGAGTCTAGGTTTAGATTTCCTCAGTTCCTGAGTTCGCTAGGGCCCCAAGCTGCCTACAAAGGCGTCTAAAACACGCTCCACATGTGGTCTTTTTAGCCTGAGAGCTTGATTTATTTATTTATTTATTTATTTATTTATTTATTTATTTATTTATTTATTTATTTATTTAGTGTGTGTGTGTGTGTGTGTGTGTGTGTGTGTGTGAGAGAGAGAGAGAGAGAGAGAGAGAGAGAGACACCTTGGGTATATAGGTATATAAAACAAGTGTACAAATCAAACATAAATAATTTTGATCACAAATTTATTTGAAAATAAGTCTTTGGCAGGCATATAATTTTACCATACATTAAACATGAAAGCCCACATGTATGTTAGTTAGGTGGATGTGCTTGTTTGTTTGTATACAAAGGGCTAAACCCTGGGTGACTACATCACATGGGGTCATATGGTCCTAAAGCACCTTCAGCATTTCTCAGGCTCAATCAATAATTCATTTCATAATTGTCAATGGTGAGAATGCTGCTTTGCATGAACACAGCACAAAATGGTAGATGAATGTTCGGTAGATGAATCTCGCAAATAGTTGGAAATTCTGCCCTAACCCCTCTCCCAAACTCAGTGAACAGCATTTTCAAATGCATTATGATTTAAATTCATTTCACTCATTTTGCATCCAGGAACCTTTGAGCATTGACAGTTTTTTTGTGGGCTTCCACATTCAGTTGATGTGAAGCAGAAATGTCAGTTTACATGGTGAATGTCTTAAGCATCTTCCCTACTTCCACCGCTGATAGGCCTTCTGTTGCTTAGGGACTTCCTAGACTGGGGACAGCCACAAGTTATCTCAACATACTCAAACGGCTGAAGGACAAAGAAACAGAGAGTAATCGACCCACTGGAAAAGCAGGAGGGTCAATAGACCTCCTCGTCCTTGATTGATTTTCATGACTGTGTCACCAGGCATAACTTCTCCTGTCGCTGTGGTGTTATTAATTATTTCCTTGGAGGCCATTGTCCATTTCTTCCTGACTCCTCCAGTGTCTTCCCCTAAGGCTCATCCTTTATGACAGACTTTCAGATCCTCCTATATGGGAAAGAAAGTCCCTTGTGTCTGATTGCTGAATCCATGTTGACTTTAGGGGTCTTCTTTGATGTTCGATATTTCTTCTCTTTTCTCTGGTCCTCTTCTCCTCCCCTTCCTCTTCTCCTCTTCTCCTTTCCTCCTTCACTCTACCTCCTCTCCTGTGCTGGTTTGGATGAGAATGGCCCCCATAGGCTCATGTGCTTCAGTGGTTGGTCCCTAGTTGGTAGATCTTTTTGCCAAGGCTTAGGAGGTGTGACCCTGTTGGAGACGGTGTGTCATGGGGCATGGTGGCCGGATGGTAAAGTTTTGAGACTTAAAAACCTCCCATCATCCCTAGATCAAGATGTGAGCTCTCAGCTGTTCCTGCCACCAAGCAGGGACTCACCAGAGGGCTCTAACCTCCGAAACCGTCAGCTCAGCTAAACCCTTTCTCTATAAGTTGCATTGGTCATGGTGTTTTGTCACAGCAACGGAAAGTAATTTAAGACATCCCCCTCCTCTCCTTTCTTCTCCTTCCTTCTCCTCCTCCTCCTCCTCTTTTGTTTTCGATCTGTGACCCTCTTCAGCTTATGGCGCATTAATCTGATTCACTCATACAACAGTCCTTTTATTTTACAGTTACCCTCTTTAGTAGTCACAGTGTCTTCCCATCTCTCATGCACTTGTAAATATTTAAAGGTATTTCTTGCGTGCCATTTTGTTTGTGTGTGTTTCTAAAATACAAGTGCATGTACTTTTAATTATATACATTTTCTTATAACTGGATTAATTTTATGGTTATTTTAGTCTCTTGCCTCTCTTGCCATAAAATTGTGTCTAAATATCATTTACCACGTGATCTGGTCATATGTTTAAAGCAGTCATATAAGATTAATCATGCTACTATAGCATAAGTTCTTTGAGGAAGCACATATGGGCTTTATAATGAACCTCGAATATTGCAAGCAAGAAGAGGAGAAGGAGGAGGGACAGAGTATACTCACCTCTTGCACACCTGCTTACCTTAACTACTGTCTTCTCTGAACTCTGGTATTGGGTTGTAGCTCTCTATAGTGCACCCACCCTCACTGTTATGGTTTCCCTGCCTCCTGACCTGAGCATCCAAGGGTGTTGTAGGAATGACAGTGAATGTTTTCCATCACAGTCTATCTCTATTGATACAGCTAGCACTCAAAGTATTCAGAAACAGATTGGCCATGCATAAGCCAAGTGTTTGCTGATAGCTCATTAGTCCCAGATGCTCAAATTGTTAGGCATCCTTTCTGACACCACCTCCCACAGATCTGTATCAAGGCACATTTGTGTAAACATCAAACAGCTTAAAGGAGATTGGGTAGAGACACGGTAAACATTGGTGTGTTGGATATTTTAATAAAATCATGGTATTGATGGTTTAGCCTTGGTCTAAAGTTGGTCACAGGGTATCAGTTCATTGAATACCACTAAGGTCCTATCACTTTGAAATGGAAGGGTGTGATCAGATAGAAAGCTATAGGTTTAACCATCTCCATCTTTCTTAAAAGGGCAAATTCTAAAAGTGATGGATGTATGAACTTGAATTGCATTTTCAGAGGGAGACTGCAATACCCTTTTACTGGCTTCCTTTCAAGTTCAAACTCATGTATTCTGATTCATTGACCTATCCTTTCATCAGTGAGCACACAGTGCTTGTGTTAGGTAGATTTTCTAAAGGCACAAGACCATTAGAATGTGTACATATCATAAAAGAGGACTTTGTTAATTGGCTTGCAGGATAGAGACCAGGAGTCCAGCAATGGCTGCCTATATACTGGGCTGGAGGGTTTGAGAGCTAAGTCTCTCCTCAGTCTATGAACTAAGTGCCTCAGAAGTCTTCATCTGAATGCCTGGAGCTCCCTAGAGAGTTGATAATATTAAGTCTACATGGGAATGCTGAAGAAGCTAAAGTCTAAGGTCAGGGGAGGGTCACAGTGGCAACAACAGACACTGTCACTAAGAAAGAAGACAAGAATCAACAAACCACACTGGGTTCTCCTCTAACCAGCGTCTCTTTGTTGCTTGCTACCAGGTCCACCAGGGTGACTGACTGAAACTGCTGACTCCCATCTTGTAGCAGGACCACTGAGACCACAGATGTACACTCCCACAAAGAGCTTAAGGTGAGTTCTGAGGATTCAAACTCAGGTCCTCACACTCATGCAGTAAGCCCCTAAACAGATAGTTTTCTACTGTGATCAAACACTGTGGCCAAAAGCAACTTAAGAAAGTTTTAGTTCCAGGGGGTAGGAGTTCATCATGGTGGGGGAGGCTCAGCAGCAACCAGCGGGCAACCAGAGCAGGAAACTGAGAGATCACATCTCAACTAGAAGCATAAAGCAGGGAGCATAAACATGAAGTGGGGATAGGTTATAAAATCTCAAATACCACACCCCTGTGATGTATTTCCTCCAGCAAGGCTATACCAACTCTTCTAAACAGCTCTACCAACCAGAGACCATGTGTTCACATGTCAGAGCACACAGGGGACATTCTCATTCGATGCACTACAGCACTTTTACCCACAGAGCCATCCCTCCTGATCCTAGATAATCTATTTGAGCTCACATTTTACTTCAATTATTTTTACACATCTCATGTTCTATGCAATTACTCATTTCATATTTGACTCCTTACATCTTTTGTTTTAGTTCTTAACTTTATGTTGGTGAGCATTTTAATGACTTGGGTTGCAAATCTATGTTCTCTCCATTTGCTTCATGGACACCTTTTCATTCTGCTCTGTTACTGTCCATGCTGGTATCAGTTTGGCATTTTCCTTTTGTCGTGAAAGATGTCAGAAAGGCCTTCCTGAATTAGTGTTTGCTTGTGAACAGATTTAGTTCCTCCCAGGAGAATATAGTGCTGGAGAGGGTGTGTAAGTAAGCAAACATGGAGGCCTGGCATTGGCTGAGGACAAACATAAGGGACCCTGGGAGCCCCCAGTATAGTAGGAAGTCTACAGCATTGGTGCAGTGATGGAACATGCTGACAGAAAACAGTGGAAGTGAGGAAGGGTTTATCCTGCTCACAATCTCAGTTTTTAGTCTGTCATTGAAAGGAAGTCAGGTCCAAAACTCAATTAGCTAGTAAGGTTGCATTCACAGTCAAGAATATAGAGAACTGAAGGCAGCCACAGTTACATTCATAGTCAAGAACACAGAGAACTGAAGGCAGCCACAGGGCTGCTTGCTGGCTGACTTCCATCTAGCTCTCTCCTGTCTCAGAGAGCTCACATCCCCCATCTCCCACCCACCTGGGAATGGTGCCAGCCACTGTGGCTGGGTCTTCCTACAGAAATTGAAATCAGGACAATCCTTCATGGCAGGCTCACAGGCCAGGCTGATTTAGACATTTTCTCAATTGAGGATCTCAAGTGAATCTAGGTTGTAGCAAGTTGACATTTAAAACTAACAAACAGGAGCTCAATGAGGTCTATCAGCAAGAAGGGGCTCTCTCTCAGTGATACACACCTAGTCTTGATGGGATTTCAGAGTCAAGGAACAGATTACCATTTCTGGATAAGCTATCTGTGGAGCCCTTCACCAGCATCATAAATACTCATTCTTCATAGAACTGTAGGCACTTAATTAGAAGATATTGGTATACCTGTTCCTGCAAGAACTGTGGATAAGGCTAGCACCAGTGAACCATACTAGCTTGAAGTGAATCTCTTACTGCCGCACTATTAAAAGGAGAATCAAGACCTTTGGAAGGGAAGTATTTGGCTACCATGAGAAGTGAGCTCCAATAAGGGGTTTTATGTTAGCATGGACTCACACACTTTAGTCTTGAGAGAGGTGTGGTAGAATCTACTCCATTTCCCTTTTAGCTGCATGGTTTAAAAAAATAAAAATTACAGCTTCCCAACAGACACCAAGTAAACACTTCCCTCTGAATAAAGAAGTCGGCTTCAAGTGGGAAGGATGAGGCTGTTGTCATGACGACAACGAAGAGCTTGTTATTATGTGACTGAACTGAATGCTGTCCAGAGATCCTGGGCCCTGTGGTCTCGAGTGAAATTCTGAGAAGGCAGTGACCAGGAGACACGCGCTCTTTCATTTTTATCCAGGTATATGATTCTGAACATAAATACCAATATGCACACAGTGACCTTGAGAACATCACTTACCAGAAAGATCCAGGTCACTTGAGTCTCTTGCTTCGCATGTCTTGATGCTGTGTGCTTGGTTCTGAGAGCCCCATAAAGAACAAAAGACCCCATCCCTCAGGGGCCCATGGAGAGTGAAAGGCTCCATCCCTCAGGTTTCCATGAGGAAAACCGGAAAGATATGGGTCTGTTTATTGAAAAGAGGACATAGCGCTAAGATTTGAGTTCCAAATGCTGTTCTTCGGTAGTCCAGCCTGAATTTCAAGTCAGTCAAACTGAAGCGTTTAGGTTTACATAATCCAAAGGCTCTTCTTCAATGTTTGGGCCAGTCCTGCTTGCTCTAAGATATATTGTGATTTTCTTTATCATTGTTTGGATTAATATTAAATTAACACAAAATATTAAATTAATATAGTATAAATTATGTATAAATACAAAATCATCTAATTCTTTTATTTTTGAGATTATAATGTATCATTTTTTTTTCTTCTTCCCTTTCCTCCTCCCTCCAAATCCTCTCACCTACCCCTCCTTGCTCTCTTTGTGGCCTCTCTTTAATTGTTAGCCACATACATGGGGGAAAAAATCCAGTCTTGTACTCTGACCGATAACCAATTGACTTCAGCTTTAAAGCTTTAAACCACACATCTGGGTATCCACTAATACCCTGCGTAAGGATAAAGCAAACAACTGGTAGTCTGTACTTTCCAAGCTCCACTCTGAATGGTTGCATGTGGTGATACAGTGTTTTCCAAGAGGGGGTTCAGGGGTATGCCTACCTGTCTCCCCATCTTCCTGGCACTGGAATTAGAGAGGTACTCCATTGCACCTGGCCTTATATGGTTACTGTGGATTTGAACCCAGGTCCTCATGTGTGTGCAGCAAGCACTCTACTGCTCTGTCTCAGCCCAGCACACTTTGAACTAACGTGCTGCATGGTTTTCAGCTTTGCGCTAAAGTATTGACTGCTTCTCTTCTGCAATATGGTGATAGACCGTAATCTGGAAACGTGTTACTTATAAAGCATGGGGCTGCATTCCTGCCTGTAGCAGTGGGAGCCAGATATCACGGTGAAAACACGTGTGCCATGTTTTCAGAAGGATTCTCAATTTCAGCTTGAGCTCTGTGCTGCCTTAAACTATATTCCTTCAAAATCCATGCACTAAAGCTCTCATTCCTACAACTAATGAGTGTGTGGCTGTACCTAGACACAGGACCTTTAAGAAGCCATTATGATGAGTCCTAATTCAGCAAGACTATTGTCCTTATCGAAGGGAGAAACTTGACCACACAGAGAGGAGTACTAATACACAGAGAATCCTGGCCACTGGAAGACACAGAGAGAAGTGACCTGCCTCTTCTGATACTTTGTCCTTGTACCCCTAGTCCCCAGAGAAATGAGGAGATGGATGTCATGGTGTAAGCTCCCCGGGCTGTGGTGTTTTGTTGCACTGTCCAATTAAATGGATGCAGGCTTCTCCTGAGAGTATGCTCTTAGATCCCCACTCTGTGCCAGTTTTCACATCCATGAATCTATGGATAATGCATCATCCTAAGAACAGCTCCGAGGAATGTGGAAAAGTTTACAGATGACATGACAGGCGTTTGATATGTCTGTCTGACACGGTGGTGGTTCCAAGACGGAACCTGTCATCACTGGGAGTGTATTGCTGTTCTCATGAGGGGTGTTGGATCTACTTCTCTCTGCCTCTGAGCCATGCCATACCAACCTCCCCCTCCCTCCACCCCCAGTATGACTTTTACAATCTCTCACTGTCTACCACACATGGCAGTTGCCTCCCTGTAGGTAGTTTCTGTAGCTAAATGATGATGCTACGACCATCTAACACTTGGAGAATGGCAACTTCAGACCCAATGGCAGAGTCAGCTTTTTGCTCATGTTGGCCCCTTGAGAACGTAGCTGTTTCAACTTCAGCCAATTCACTTTGATCTTCAAACCTGTAAATAGGTGATAGTAGATGCTTTTAAAAGATTGTGATCTGCCCCACCCTTCCACATACATGTATACACATGTGGTCAGCATTACTAGGACTCAGTGCTCTATGAAAATGAGTAGGACATAAAGACAGGAGGAAGAGGATTGAGGGGTGACCTGACCATAGTGAGAAGGGAAAGCTGTGGGTGGATGTGATCAAGATACATTGTATATGACATTGTCAAAGAGTAAATAAATTTCTTTCGAAAGTGATTACGATCCATGGTTGGAAAACACTTTCTGTTATGGCTCTGAGGCTTAGGGCATTTGATTCTGTGAGTACCATTTCTTTGTCCACAGACATTTTTAAAAAGAAGGAAATGAATCGGTCGTTTCCTGTTCCAGTTCATTTGCATCCTAGTCAGTTTTCCTTCACTGAAACAAAGTGCCAGAGACAATTAGTGCATAAGGAGAGATTGTTTTGGACCACCCACTGTACGGTATCACGTGGATTTGCAGCTTTAGACCTCTGGTGTGGGGGCTGCATGGCAGTGGTGGGGAGTGTGTATGGCACTCAGTAGACATCTCTCTCTGACTTGGAGCTGTCTCAGTTTGGGTAATGTATGATCTTCCTGCAGGCAAGCTCTCTATTTTTTTTTTTTTTTTTTTTGGTTTTTCGAGACAGGGTTTCTCTGTGTAGCTTTGCGGCTCTCTATCTTTCTAGTCATGGCTTCCATGACTGCAGTTGCTACACATTCCACCTTGGCCATATCTGGTTAATTTTGCTGTTAATTTACCTGGGTCTGTAATCAATTAAGAAACGAGCTTCTGGGCATAGCTATGAATGAGTCTCTTGGTCAGGCCATTTGAAGAGGTAAGACCTGCTCTAAATATGAACGGTACCTGCCAGGCATCTTGCAGTGTCATCCCAGAGGAGAGGAGGCCATGTCACATTGTCATCTTGCTGACAATGTCCTCTCCCCCAATGTTGCTGTCTCTGCTGCTCCAGGCCTTTGCTGTTATCAGAACCTAGCTTCTCCGGGCTTCCAATGTGGACTGAAGACCTGTGGCTCTCTCGGAATCCTGCAGATCTTTAGGGCAAGGTCGGCACTGCTGAGGCATTTAGCCTCATGGGCAAAAACGCTACCAGGTTCTCACTCTCTCCAGTGTGAGGCAGCCATCGCTGAACTACCCAGACCATATTGTGTAATCCAGTCGAATAAGCTCCTCTCAAGTACATGTACATCCTCTCAGTTATGTTCCTGAAGGGAACCCTGACCAGCATAGCTTGCTCATATGAACGTGACAAACATGTCATGTCAGCTTTCTTCCTTCATATTCCTCTGGCACAAAGGAAAGATGAGGATTGAAGGAAGTAGGGGGAAGCCCAGCCTGTCACTCCTAGGTTATCCAGTTTCAGGACAAGTGCTTTGCATGTACCAGGCTGTCTTTGGTCCCCACTCTTTCCAATTTGATCCCTAAACCGAGTGAACGTGGTTGTCACTAATTGTGTTTAAGTCCTGAGAACCAGGATGATGCTTTGTTGTGGATTTCAAATTCATCGAGCCCCTCATTGACAGCTATGGGGAATACACAGGTAAAACTGTGTTGGTGAATTAACATAAAACATCATCGTGTTGGTGTTCTTAGCTTGATGGGGGTTATTACATGCTTTTGATAACTATATGAGTTAAGGGTTGAGAGATACAGCGTGGTAGTAGACTGATTGTCTAGCATGCATGGGGCCCTGGGTTCAGTCTCTGGCGCTGAAAATGAAGTATGGATGGCTGAAAACTTTCAGGACGGCTGACATTCAGGAATGAAGTCAGGGACGTAGCGAAGCTTACAGTAAGGAAGATGAAAGGAGTTAAGTGTGGATAGGACAGGGATGGTGTCGGTCACGCTGATCATCTCTGTTCAGGGAGGAGGTGTTGAGACAGGGTCTTGCTGTGAAGCCATAGCCGGTTGGTACTCTGTGTAGACGAATTAGCCTCAAATTTGTGGTTAGCCTCCTACCTCTGAGTGCTTGGGATTGCAGATGTCCATCACAGCATTAGCAGACTTACTAAGGATCTGTCTGGGGGATCATGGACAGGTATGTAAGTAGGTCAGCCCCTCATCAGAACAAGAAATGAAAGGGTACTGAGTGCAGGTGTGAGAAGAGAAGAAGCCAAAGAGTATATGAGGTTTAGCAAGCAGTGGGGGTATATCAATACAGGTCCACAATAAGCTGATTCTAAAGACAGCGCCCATTTTGGCTTGCCTGGATATGAAGTGAGCCAGGTGTACGACACCAGAGAGAAGCCTGATAGCAATGATTTTTGTCTTGAGATCTGAGGAGACTCCCAGGGCAAGTCTTTTGTATCCGCGAAGGCATCCCTCTCTCACACAATGCTGTGTGGATTTCTACAGATAGATTCTCCATTCACTGCAGCCAGCCCTCTCACTTTACCGTCCCGTGCTCCCGTTCTTCACTTTGAAGCCCTCCCACTGTCAAAATCAGAACATCTCTGTGTTTACAATAATGTATTGAGTTTTATTCATCTCTAGGTAATATAGCCCGGGAGGGAATCTTTGTGTCACTCAAGTGTTATCTGGCTATCCCAGCAGAAGAAAGGAGGCATAGAGGCTTGCTGTCTGGAGATCCTGAAAGTGATCCCGTAGCTTTGACATGGAAGACAGCTGTTTGCAGGATACCGTTCGCAGAAAGGGCTTTAACTCTTTCTAAAGGACACATAGATCTATTTGGTGCGACAACATGCTGTGCATCAGCCAAAGACACAATGCACCACTGTCAGGGTCCATGGTATAAAGGCATGCGCAAGTGAAGAGGAATCGGAAAACAGTGCAGTGGTCCTGGGAAAAGTACAGGTGCATTCCCATGTGCAGTTGAGAAACTAGAAAACAAACTCACCTTCCAAATACATCTGTGCATTTTGGGGAATGTCTCGCCACCTGGAAAACATGAGTTGGGCATTAGTTCTAAGTAATTTGGTGTTTGGGGTACAAACTCGCCAGAGACAGGATCTGAAGGCAACCAGGATGCTGCAGACACTGCAGATGCAGGGCCCTTCTTGACCTTCATGGAACTTCTTTGTGGTGCTTTGGCAGATTTTGATAAAGTTCCCTACAGCACAGTGTCAACAAGGTTTTGAGTTTAAAGTGGTTAAAAGTGAAAGTCCTTCCAATCCTGTCTGAAAGAGGCAAAGACTCTCCACCCAAAGCTGGGATATTTAGATGAAAATGATTTCTAGATATAAATAGACATCTATTTCTTTATCTCACTTTATGATGGAACATTTTGTTTATTTTTTATCTTCATTTATAGTCATTGTTGACCCTTCATGTCTTCTTTGTATGCAGCTTAGGAACACTTTATTATAGTTATTTATGTGTGTGTGTGTGTGTGTGTGTGTGTGTGTGTGTGTGTGTGTATACGCATGTGTGCGTGCACATGCTCTTGTGGGAGGTGGCTTGCATGTGCCATGGTATTCCTGTGGAGATCAGAGACCAAGAGTTGACGTTTATGGATAGCAAACCAGAGCTCACTTACTGCTTAAGGAAACAGAGATCAGAAGGGAAGTTGAGGTGTCACTGGGTGGGACGTGTACTGGAGAGCCAGTTTACATTTAAACACAAGTGTGGTGACATTGGAGGATGAGACACATGGCATGCTTCACTGAGAGTGTGTCCATTGACACTGCATTAAGAGTGTCAGTGAGGTGACTCTGGAGCTGGAATTGCAGGTATCCATGGGCTGTCTGATATGGGTGCTAAAAGAGAACACTGGTCCACTGGAGGAACAGCAAGTGCTCTTAACAGCTGAGCCGTCTCTGCAGCCACTGACTCCTCTTTCTTTCTTTCTTTTTTTTTTTTTTTAAGGTTTTAGAATTCTTTATTTTGTTTTAATTTTTTTTAAATTTTATTTTACAATACCATTCAGTTCTACATATCAACCACGGATTCCCTTGTTCTCCCCCCTTCCCCCCATTCCCCCCTCCTCCAGGGCAAAGCCTCCCCCGAGGACTGAGATCAACCTGGTAGACTCAGTCCAGGCAGGGCCAGTCCCCTCCTCCCAGGCCTAGCCAAGCGACCCTGCATAAGCCCCAGGTTTCAAACAGCCAATTCATGCAATGAGCACAGGACCCAGTCCCACTGTCTGGATGTCTCCCAAACAGTTCAAGCCAAACAACTGTCTCACCCATTCAGAGGGCCTGATCCAGTTGGGGGCCCCTCAGTGATTGGTTCATAGTTCATGTGTTTCCATTCATTTGGCTATTTGTCCCTGTGCTTTATCCAACCTTGGTCTCAACAATTCTCGCTCATATAGACCCTCCTCTTTCTCGCTAATTGGACTCCTGGAGCTTCACCCGGGGCCTAGCTGTGGATCTCTGCTTCCAGATCCCAATCACGACAATTAGGGTGTTTGGGCATCACCAGAGTGGGTCAGTTCGGGCTGTCTCTCGACCATTGCCAGCAGTCTATTGTGGATTTCTGTGGGCCTCTCTAGTACTTTGCTTCTTCCTATTCTCATGTGGTCTTCATTTATCATGGTCTCCTATTGGCGTCTTTTAAAGAATAGGGGTTCTTGTTTTTGATGAGAATTTATTTTTTAAATTAAAAAATTAATGATGTCTATGTGTGCACATCTTTGCACATGTATGTGCAGGTGCCCATGGGATCCAGATAAAGGAGTCTAATCCCTGTAGCTGGAATTACTGGTGGTTGTGAGCTGCCTGACTTGGGTGCTGGAAACAGAACTCCACACCTCTGGAAGAGCAGTCAGTCCTCTTAATGGCTGAGTTGTCTCTCCAGCCCTCATTTGTCCTTTTTAAACTATACTTTAGGTACTATATGTATCTAGTATTATCTAAATTGAGTCTAATTTAATTCATAAAATTAGATCTAACTTATGTACAAATAACAGTATTTTCTCTTTTCTTTCATCTAGATGTTTTCAGGTTTGGGGCTTTGCGTGTAGATCCATGACCTGTCTAGAGTTAACTTGTATGTGGGGTGGGGTGGGGTGCTGAGTGACCTTTCCTAGTTATACAGGTAGACCAGTCGTCTGGTTTATGTGTGAAAACATTCCATCAATTCTGAATTACTTTGTTTCTTCGACAAAATCAAATTAACTCTCCACTCCTGAATCCATTTCTGGACTTCAGAGTCGAACCCTGAATAGTAGAGGCAGCCCACTCTCTCCTCACACCTTAAGATCTGACTTGAACTGTGTCCTCTCAGGAATAAGGCTAGAGCCCGCTACATCTGTGGCTCTCCTCTGTCGGTCAATATGTTTGCTCATTCTTAGTGTCACCGGCTGATTGTCATGGCTTAGCAGGCAGATTTGATATCACGTGATTCCTCCTAACTTCTTACCTCTCTCAATTCAGGTTACGTTTCTGTGCTGTCCCCAGCACAACTGGAGTGAACACGTCTCTTTCTGCATGAATTCCTGCTGAAGTTGGTTTGGATTTCTTTGAACTTGATTTGAATTAGTTGTAATTGTCACAATAGTCGTTCGGGAGTTTTAGTGTATAATACTTACTTAAGCAGATATTCCAGGGGCATGACTGTGTTTATATTTCCTCAGTGCTTCCCGCCTGGGGATTTTGAGTTTATTTTCCCTGTTTCATATGTTATAAATTTTGGGTGCTATTGCAATGATGCTATTTTTTATTTCATTTTTCTATTTTTTAATGCTAGAATATAAAATTATCATTAATTAGTAGACATTGACCCCGTTCTTGATAAACTTGCCACTAATCCTCTAACTTATTTGTAGATTTTTGTGAATCATTTATAAACAACCATGTTGTCTATGAAAAGTGGCAGTTTTCTATTTTGTACTTTTTCCTTTCTTTCCAATATTCATGCTTTTTAAATTTTCTTTATTTGATTTACTTAGCTAACTAACAGCACTAAGACAATGCTTCATAGACATAGTGTCTGTAGACATACTTGCATTATTCCTAATATTTGAAGAAAAGAATTCCATCTATTACTATAGTTTTTGGTTCTCTCTCTCTCTCTCTCTCTCTCTCTCTCTCTCTCTCTCTCTCTCTCTCTACCTACCTACCTATCATCTATCATCTATCTATCTATCTATCTATCTATCTATCTATCTATCTATCTATCATCTATCACCATCTACCCATTTTCTTCTCTATCCTTTATTTTTCTAATTAGAAGGACCTATACTGATATAAACAATGCATCATACTTTATTAACAAATATAAATATAATCTAGTGTATTTTAACCATTGATAAATTGTTTTATAAAAACACTTCGGATTCATTCACAAATGATTATGAGACAAGATGCACACTGCTCCATATAACACGCTAATTCCATTACGCTTTACTAGGTAGGAAACACGGCCAGGATTTAGAACTGCCGTGTGCAGTCTCAGGAAGGCAGGAGCTTTCGGCTAAGTGGATGAATCACAGGCAAGGCTCCACCACTGTTCATCAGAGATTGGTGACTCGGTGTCAGGGGGCATGGGTTTCTATGATCTGACCGCAGGATGACCCCTTTTTATGGAGGACAAGGTATTAAGCAAGGTCGTTCTCTCTGGAACCATAAAGGAGTGGGTAGGGAAGATTAAGTTCTGCTTTGTTCCGGGCATGGCTGCTGTGCTTTGGCTAGCTTCCCCTGAACTTGCGATCGGGCAGACAATGGTCATATTCTGTGCTCCGTGCTGGTGTCTCTGACAGCTATTGTGCTCAGTCTTCAAGTGCTTGTCTTGTGAAATTATAAACTTGCTTAATATATCATTTGCCTCCATTCAAATTCAAGCAAATAAACACCACACGCTTGTCAGTCCAGCTATTCTCGGAGACCCTTGCTCCAGTCTCAGGGTTTTCTCACTTCCTGTAACAAGCACTCCTGTTAGAATGTCTTATCTCTACTTGCATTTATTATTTGTGGACTGTCATGAAGGCTACCTTCTAGAATGTGTATATTCAGCCCTAGCGAGGTTGTATTTCAGGGGCAGGTTCGCATGGTCTTTATACGAGGCTTTAGATTTTTTTCCATTTCTTCTCTGCTTCAGACACAGGAGTTAAAAATATTTACACATGTCTATAAAGAGGTTATGAAGTTGTCACAACTGTGTGCTATTCTCTTTATTTACAGCATCCAATTAGGCAAGTAATAAAATCCTTGTTTTTCAAACGAGGAAGCCAGGCTTAGTGAGGAAAATAACTTGTCCAATGTCATCCAACTGGTAAGTAACAAAAATAGTATTTAGACGTAAGTGTGTCTTACACTAAAATTTATGCTTATTTTCCAAAGCTCCTTCTAAGGCTATGGAGCAGAACATTCTTCAGAGCGTTCCTCCCCTTAGGACTCCTAAGATTGATAGTTGTCGCATGATTTTTTTTTTAACTTCTTGCTGTTTCCTCACTGACCCTGCCCCATTGAAAATATAACGAAACAGGAGAAAGGAGACACTGAGAAAACATGAGTGAGTCTTCATCCTCTCCCAGTACTGCCGACATTTGCTCTGCAACGTTGCCGCCTTTTCTGAGCCCCTCCAATATCGTCGGTGGCCCCGGGATGCAAGGTCCTGAGTGAGTTCCAGAGTCACTGTCCCCCTCTCACCTCCCACATTCAGAAACTTCATGTTGATCTTTTGTTAGAGGTCTGCCTGTCTCCCGAAGGCAAGACCTGTGAACCGTTGAGTCCCTTTTAGCCAGGGTCTCACTAATATAAGTCTTGTTGGTGAGCCTAAAGGATTAATAGGAGACTTTCATTTAGACTATGTTTATAGAAGGCACACAACTTGAAGCCAATGCTGAGAAATCTAACAAGCACTATCCTAAACAGAGTGAGCATTGTTCCTTCTTTCATGGCAAAGCCACTTAGTTCTAGACCAGCTGCTGGTTCAAATCCTGCTACTGATACCGTGGAAATATGCTTCCACCCACACCTAGTACTCGGCCTTCACCGGGCCTAAGCAGCTTGCTTAATTACCAGATCAAAATGGGCTAGATTTGCTTTGTAAGCAGCTAAGCAGTTTAACTGGGTTGTGGAAAAGGACTCTATATGACATTAAATGACTTTTCTAAAAGCCAATTTCTCCCCCAACTGCTCGTATTAGAATCAATTTCAGGAGTCGTTCACAATGAGTGGTTTATTAGCTTTCCAAATGCGTTTACTACATGCCAGATGTCCACTCACACACACCAGTCTGCTGTTGTCGTTCTCTGACCCTTTTGGGGATGCTACCACCCTGGATCCATCACTGAGGAAACGTGTCACAGAACAGACTGTAGTTGGCATGCTGGGTCCCAAGGAGGGAGGAGTCATCAACCAGGTGTGGGCAAGGGCATGCAGCTGAAGAGAAAGGTCACCACGAGGACAGATATAAATCATTTTGGGATGGTTTCAGAAATATATTGTTTCCTTAGGCTGCCCAGTGTGGCTCAAGCCTTTAAACCTCCTTTGATTTGCTGTGAAATGATTAGAAAAGAATGTGGTACCTGCACCTTCAACAGTCATGGGACTATTCCATGGCTGGTTTGAACTCAGTTTTTTGTAAGTAGGTCTTATTAATACATGGTAAGTCTTTGTGTTTTCACTTACAGGGTGGCATACCCAGCCCATCTTGTCAGAGGGTCAGTCTAAACCAAATGCCAGTTAATTGTAAGGTGATTTTTACCTTTGAACATGGCATAGTTGGATAAAAAAGAGCATAGTTTCAATGACACTTCTGATCAACCAAATACTTAACACATTTATTTCCTTAGTCTATAGAGTCAGCAATATATTACAGATTTGTGTAAAAAATACAATAAATTACTGGTTCTCTCCTTCACATTGCTATAAGCAAATGACAATTTAATTTTTGAACAGGTTATCTCAAATATTTGGATTGGTGGTATAAAACCCCCTATATAATCTCTAAATAACATGCAGCAGCATAAATAGTACTGGGGCAGCTAAAAATAATTGTGGTTGTCAATTATTTGCTATAAAATATTGTAACATATTGAAAATACAACGGAAACAACATTGGTTGAGTGTGATTTGAGGGCGAAATGACTAAATCTTTTATCTGTGCATTCCTAATGTTTTGTGTCCATGATCAAAGCCATGACTATCGTGAAATCACTCATTTTATGGAAGTAGATAATAAAAGGGTGAGCTAGGCATCCATGAATAAGAACCCATACCCTGCAGAGTGGGGCTCACAAATGCACATCAGATAAGAAGCCCCTGTGCTTTTCCAATGACATAAAGAGACTTGTTCAGAATTTGTTATTTCTACTAAAAGGCAGTAGGTAAAGACTGTATTTCCTGACAGAATAAAGCTGCGCTATGCTGTGAGTCACCATGAGCACTTTAAAGAAAGTTCTCAATTCTGCAACCCAGATACACGAACTCATATGAAAACAAGTCCTATTCTAAAACTTAATAGCACTGATGGAAGACTCAGAGAATGGTTTACTTCAATGTGTTGACAGAGTTGAGGGATATCTGCCCATTTGGTTCAGTAAGAAATTGGCCCCAAACTCTGGAGTATTGTTGGATGAGTGTTCTGTAGCTACAGTGATCTGATTTCTGTCCATCTGCCTAATTGTGTAGAGAAACATTTCTCTTTTGAGTTTGCTCACATACTTATGAAGGTCAAGAAGCCCCTTGCTCTGCTGTGTGTAACCTAGAAACCATGGAGACAGGTAGCATGATTCAGTTCATGTTTGAAGGCTTGTTAGCTGCAGGAAGACAGATGTCCCTGGCTAAGCAGAAACAGTGACTCCACCCTCTCCTTTTCTGTTCTGCTCAGGCCCTCAGGAGGGCAAACAGTGTCACTGAGGCCATGGGAAGGGACTCAGTCTACTAACTCTAAGGTGAATCTGATCCAGGTGTGTCTTCACCACCAGCATCCTCTGAAATGAGGCATTTCCAGCTTTGGGTTTTCAGTATAACGTTCATCGCTAGGCCTCAGCAAGGCAGTAGATTTCTACATATTGTGAACCCTCCAGTTACAAAGTCTACATAGAGAAGAGCACATCTCGGGATGCTTAGGTTTGATAGCTTGTGTGTTGATTTAATGACTAGTACATGAAATTTCAGAATTTATCATAAGTACCTCTGTAGTAGTTACTTTTCTGTTGCTGTGATAAAACACCATGGTCAAAAGCAACTTAAAGAGTTTGTTTGTCACTCAAAGGCTAACAACAATAATGCACAAGTCATACACACTGTGAACTTCGCCACCTTTCTGGAACCTTCAGGGTTTTCCAAAGAGAATTGTCTTTCTTGGCCTTTACTGAGTGAAGCTCAGCATATTTTCCAATGCTTGGTGATATTTTTCCTTTCTTTGATCTTCTGTGGAAATCCTCATACTGTTTTCCATATCTTTTTTAATCGCTTGGTACTGGTGCATGTAAAAAAAGGATGCATGGCTATAAACTATTGATGTAGAATAATGTATCACCTGAAACCTGGAAATAAGAAGAGTTTGTTTTGTCTTATGTTCCAGAGGACTGGAGTCCATAATGGCAGAGAAGGCGTGGCTTGCCTGTAGGAGCAGGGAAGTGCCCATTCACATGTTGTCATCCATACACAAGAAACAGAGGGAGGACAGGAAGTAGAGCCTGGCTATCAATCCTCAAACCTCACCTCCAATGACACACTTCCTTCAGCAAGGACCCACCTCCTAAAGACACCACACCATCCTCAAAGAGTGCCACCAACTGGGGACCCAGACTTCAAATACTTGAACCGATGAGGACATTTCTTGTTAATGGCACGTACTTGTAGGAAGGCCTCAGAAGCAGCACTAAGTGTGAAGAAAGGCTGGGAACACACTGAAATGACCACATCCAGCTTGTTCCTTCGAGAGCCACGTGTGTGCTGAGAGCCTCCAAGTGGAAGCATGCTCTCCAGTGTGACTAAAGATAACTCCCCCTGATTAGAACTCCTGGTCATACCCTCGAGCCCCAGTGATCCTGGGTTCTCTGATGATAGAGACTTAGACATCTTGGCTATTTCTCTCTTCCTCACAACAGATCTCGAGCCCACCAGTGTTACCTTCAGAATGTGCCAAGCTCTGACCACTGCCCTTTTCCTCATAGCCTAAGCCACTGTCACCTCTTTGGGTGACCACAGTAATCTTCCAGTTCCCATTCTACCTCTTCTCTGTCCCTTGTCACAGTATATTTGTAATAATCTCCAGAAGAGACTCACTAAAACGGAGTCACATAATTTTACACCTTGACCTCAAACCCATTTTTTATATGTGGAAAAATGCTTAGATCTGTTCACTGCTTTGGTGAATTAATATTTTGTTGCCTTTTATACAAGGAATTAAATTCAATGCAGTATAGCACAGAACTTTCGCCCTGGCGAGCTTGTGATACAGAGTTGGGCTCACATGCCTGTTTCCTTATCAGGGCTGTCCACTGTAACTTCACTTATGAAATTTCCCCAACATACTCAATTGTTTAAAACTGGACTCTAACATCATCTAGAAACACTTGAGAACTGAACATCCTCCAAAGCAGTGCAGTGTGCTGGTCTTTAGACTATATGAATACCAAATTGTTGTGGGGCTTAAAAACAGCTAGAGTGCAAGATTTAAAATACTCATTTATCTAACACTGTTTGATGCAAGGAGAAATGGTGATTAAAAAAATCCCATAGATTAATTGTTAAATCAAGTTTAATCCAGTTGGGCAAGAAATGCAATTCTCCCATAAATTTATAGTATTTTTCAATTCTAGCCATATAATGACAGAGTCAACATGAGAGTTGTAAGACATTCCAGTATTTTGTCTTATTGTCAAGATTTCAACTGGGGTGGTCTGGGATGTGATTCTCACATCTGTCTGTGAAAAACTTTCTGGGATTCTGCAGTTCAGCAAAGCTGAGAGTGAAAGGGTCCCCAAGGAACCAACAGGTAATGCCTTTGTCTGCTCTCACTCTGCTCAGCACATAGCCTACTGTATACAACCTTCTCTTTGACAGGGGACACACAACTCCAAACCATCTATGGAAAGTGAAAATTTCTGATTAAAATGACACTACCAATAACTTGTATACAGAATATTGTGTTTAATACCATCCTCTTTTGTTCTTTAATGAAAATAACTATAATGTAGTCCTTGAAATTATGTCACTTTATAAGGTATGACTTGGTCTGTTTTAAGAAATGGAGAAAGTTTTCCTAGTGAGATCTCTGGATCATTAGTTTACAAACAGCTCCGTATTGCATTGAGCTCTTGTCAAAATGAAAGCTCCTAGCTGGCCTGAATCATCACAAACCTGTGCCTGGGCTCATGCATGCATATACATGCATGTTTCCTTCACAGGTGTACTGACATACACACTCAGCCATGCTGTACAGGTTCTTACCATTTTATAGAAAATACAAAGCATGGAGAACTTGTTAAGCCACACCCTGGTAGTGTGCTGAACAAATCTACAGAGTGAGAAACTCCCAACAACACAAGACAAAATATGAAATTGTTGTTTTTTAGTACTTGCAAAAGAAAGAAAGGAGGCCGGGGGTAATTGATAAGTCAGAAAAGCCTTGACAGACAGGGACTGATCACCCTGTACAGACTTCATTCAGACCCCACTTCACAAAGGGAGTGAAAATTATTTCACACTTACAGAGCAATTGGTAATTTGCATATTTAAGGACTATTTGATTCTATTCAAGACTTATTCATGTTATGGATGAAAGTTACTATCTGTACAGTGGCTAAAATGGGCTTGTTCTCTTACATAGAGATGTTTACAGACAAGAGGAAACAATAGAAGGAAGTAGCTTCATGTGTACTTCCCTGCAAAACTTCCAGGAGAGAGACCGGAGAGATGGCTCAGTGGTTAAGAGCACTTGCTGCATTTGCAAAGGATCCGGGCTTGGTTCCCAATACCCACGTGTAGCTCACAATCACCCACAACTCCAGTTCCAGGGGATCCAATACCTTGTTGTGACTTTGGTGGACACAAGGTACACATATGGTGCACAGACTTTCCTAAAGGAAAAATATTCATAAGCCTGAAATTAAAAAAAAATCCTAAAAAGAATTTGTTTAAATATCAAAAGTTCTCTTAGAGTCCAAAATGCAGTCATCTCATTAATTTTATAAAGTAGACTATCATTTTCGTGTTGATAATGAAGGAATACAGAGCTTGAACAACATACCCATCCCTGCTGTTAAAAAAAAAAACAAAAAAAACAAAAAAAACAAACAAACGGAAACTTTAAATTGCTTTGATTGTTTTTAGTGTCTCAACCTGTTTATCTCTCCTTCTCCCTAGGAAGTGATTTTCAGGTAACTTTCTGATGAGTTGGGTGATCTCTGTGAGTAAGATCCAAAGTCAGCTATGAGATGCACCTCAGGGTGGTTCTTCAAGGGTAGTTCCTGAAAGGACTGGTTGAGATCGGAATACCCAGAGTGGGCAGCCTATTCCAGCAGTGGTCCAGATAGAAGGAGGTCCAAGAGAAAAGGCGGTTGCTTTCTGTTTGGTTGCGTTGCCTCTGTGTGGTAAGCGCCTCTGCTCTGTTGCTGGCATCAGCGCCGCCGCTGCCGCCGCCACCGCTGCCATCACCTCTGCTCTGTTGCTGCATTCCTTTGTAGATGTCAGAACCCAGTTTCTTCATTCTTGCAGCAAGGACTGAGTACCAGCAGCTCTCCAGTAACTCTGCAAGCCTCAGTGCCAGATCGAGGTTGCTGAGGCATCCAGCTTCAAGGACTGGGCAGCTACTGGCTTCTTAGCCTCTTCAATGTGCAGGTATCCATAGTTGGACTGCCCAGGCAGTGTTGTGTAAGCAACTGTAATAAACCCACTTTTGATATATATTCATTCTGTCAATGAAAACTCTCACAACCTCCAAAGATATTTTTAAATAATGTTTCATACAATATTCCATGGTCCTATCAAAACAAAATCTTATTGGATCACTGTGTGGACTTCTCAGTATTTCTGGTTTCTCATGGCATTATGAGTCAGTGATAGAAATAACTCTGATGCAGGAGATGATGTTCCAGCATGATGCAAGTATGGAGTAAAGCAGGGATGAGGTGATGCCAAGATAGGCTGCAGGAATCCATGGGACTACCCTCAGTGGTCTAGGGACCTTTGTTCTTGAAAGCTAATGGAGGCCAACCCTCAATCTCTTACCCTCTCAGGCATGCTAATTTGTGATGTGCTGATGATTCAATGAATAATAAATAATACCGAGTACTCCAAAAGCAGAGGGCTGTTCCCAGAGACTGGAAGAAATGAAGGTTTGGAGCTAGAGTGGTCTGGGGTTTAACCAACTTATATCTCCAACAGAAAGCCATAGAAGAAAAATGCTCTTTGGATAGCTGTGACTGAGAATCATCTGTCTCCTGGGAGAATTTAGTGACAGTGGCTCTGTTGAATTTCAAAAGCTATTACATTGATTGCATTAAAAGAGCAAAGAAAGCTGGTGATGGTCAGTGGCTGCGATCTGTGTGTCAGAAAATGTGAGTGGTGTGAGAAGTGCCATTGGGTCACCAGCAAGAGCCGATGGAGGAGGTTAATTATCGAGATTTGGTGATGCTGTACAAAACTCCTGGGGAAAACAACTCATTGGGAGGAATTATTTATTCTGGCTTCCTGGTTTGGGAGGTGTCCCTCTATTGTGATGGTTGGGAAGATATGGTGGAGCAGAGCAGTTTACATTGTTGTGTGGGAAAGGGACAGCCTCCAGTGACCTCCTTCTATTCGCATACCCCACCTCCTAAAGTCTCCATCACCTCCAAAAGCAGTGCCTTTAACCGGGCATCCAGCTTTCAGTAAATAAGCCTGTGGGAGACCCTGCGTATTGAAGCTATAAAAGTGATAATGGGGTCTAAGAGTTTCATTTCTGTTCTGGTCTTCCCTGGGATCCTTCTTGGTCTCAGTCATGGCAGATGAGAAGGTTAGAGGCAGTGTTCCTTGGAAGACAGCTCTGGCTCCAGCCAGCTTTGTGGTTTACGCCACTATATGTTTTCTAGAAACCTGGTTGGCCATAGTCTGGTGGATCCTGCCTTCCAAACGAAGGATATGAGCCATGTGGCCTGGGGTAGCAAATGACCCCATGAGGCATACTACAGGATAGCCAGGCTGTGGTGCAGTTCACTAGAAATACAAGTTTTTCCTGACTAACAGGGCCCAGTAAGTGGTCACATTATAGCTCTGATTTCCTGTTCTTCCACAATGCACCAGGTTACTACAGTCTGGAAAAAGTAGCAAAGTAGTCACTGCCTATTAGAATAACAAGCACAAGATAGAGTATCCCACGGGTACTTATAAAGATGTTGAGCTCAATGGAAGCCATCTTTAGGTATCAAGAAAACTATGGATTTGTGTTGGAGAAATTCTGGAAAAAGTGTTCTAAGTATCACCGGGTGCATTTTGTCACCTGGGGTTCTCTGCAGGTCAGTGTCAGGAAGGATGGGAACCTCTGCCGTCTTTCCTCCTTCAGGTGAGCTCTTTAGCCCTGCCAATCATTTCCACTCTGACTACTGTATAGTCAGCACTTGTGACAGGTTGTCTTGGCATCTTTATTGTCTCCACACTGACTCATAAAGTTTATGACAGAAAACTTAGACTGTGAAATGCTCATCGGAGTGCACTGCTCACCTGCTCTGGGGAGGGTGACAGGGACAATCCTGGCAGGGTTGTGCTGCTGAGCTCCATGTTTGAATTTGAGTCCTTGGCCTGGGACACCCCTAGAAGACTCTCTCAGGGCTAAGATGAAAGGCCCAGGATTTGCTGTCCTAGGCCCATTTGAGGCTCATGTGTATGTCTACTAGACTGTCCTGCCTCCTAGACACATCTGGCTCTGGCTTCTTGCTTAGTGTTGCAGGTTGGTGCCAAAAGGTCCCTACTCACCACCCAGAAAAAGGTGTACAGTCTCAACGTGATTAATCTTCCTTCTTCCCCCTCCAGAAAGATAGGAATGAGAAGTCAGCCACACAGCTCCAGTGTCTGGTAGCATCAAACAGCCAACACCCAATATCCTGAACATCGCACCCAACACCCAGCACCCAGCACCCAGAATCTAGCACCCAGCTTATACTTTAGAATTTTTTGGCTAGTCATGCACTGTTTCTGAACTCTGTCTGCCCCTGAACTCTGTCTGCCCCTTGCTCTCCCTAAGGCTGTGCTGCCTCTCTCCAGGCTCTGCTTTCTAGGATATATCAGCTAAGCCCTCAAGATGGCTGCTGGAAGTTAAGACCAGACACCTGTAATTTCAGAGCAAGAGTTCTGGGATCCTGAAACTCAGGTTGAAGGAGTCCAGAATAAGCACAAATTCTGTGCATGTATTCTATCGACTGCAAAACACATGCACAGTACTTAATAACATTTATTTATTTGTTTATGTACTTAATATGCCAAGCAAAGGTTCAAAAACCAGCAAATCTGAAAACTGCAGAAAGGGAATGGAAAGAACAGAGCAGTGGCTCTTTATCTCCAGCAATGACCCAGTCCTTCATGTCAACAGGCACAGTACCTGGATCAATGCGACAATGAGAATACATTTTTAACATTGTGAATCCCTTAACACATCACTTCCACAAACACACACCAATAATGCAACCCATTTGTTTGATTTATTTATCTGTTCTTTTTTTTTCTGAGCACTTATTGTGTGCTAGACATGATCTGTAACATAGTCATCTACACGCACGCACGCATGCACGCACGCACGCACTGCCAGGACCTGAGTCAAGCTTCTCCCCTTATTATATTTGTCTCTGCAGCACGTTAGGGCTTCTGAGACCACACCCTCACCCTCTCTACTTCATTCTCTGTTGTAGCCGATGTGACCAGCAGGCATGTCCTCCTGACCCGGTTTTTCTGGCAGTAATCTTTGAGGAGGGAAATATCTTGAATTTACATAATCCACAATCATATTGACTGCCTACTTGCAGCTTGGGTGACTGGGGAACTGGCCTTTCAATTGTGCTCAGTTTAATAGATTCCAAAGTCGCCCAGTCACCAGGGTGTCCCTTTTGGGACTGCAGCTGCACAACTTTCAGAGTGCCTTCCATCCAGTGCCTTTGTCCTCATTCGTAGGTAATTTCCCAGCAGACATGTATTGCCTATGCATCTGGAGTCTGGGAAAACCAAGATCAATGTCTGCGCTCAGGGACTCTCTCTGCTTCATCGGTGATGTCATCCTGTTGTGTGTTCGCATGGGAGGGGCACCCCCCTTCTGTCACTTATGAGGGCATTTTTGCCTCTCATTAGTGGATAGTCTACTGACCCAGAGTCCTCCCACAGGCCCCACCCCTAACTCCAGTGCAAAGGGTGTGGGTTTCAATGTGAGCTTCCTAGGGACACTAACCAGACCTCAGCATCAGCTTTCTCAGTCCTCTGAGTTCCCTCAATACCCATGACCTGCCCCTTCAACCAGAGCCACTGCTCTAACTCGCCTGGTTTCTCACACTTCCCCAGCATGCCACAGAGTCATGAGAATATGTAAGTGTTTTGTCTAAGGATGAGGAGAGCAGACTTGGGCTCAAGAGAAGATGCGTTAAGGGAGAAAAATAGAAAAATTCAAGCCTTGTTATGAATGAAGGAAGGCACATGGGAGTTAAGGTGGCTGGGAAGTGACAGACTCTGCCCAGTGAAGTTTGGTGGGAGTAAATAACAAAAGGGTCCTGCTGGACTCTGTAAAAAAACGGCAATACAAGTAAGAACTCCAATGACAGAGCCCCAAGGTGGGGGGAGGGGCAGGTGAAGCCTAGTGGAAAGGCTAGGGCACCTATGAGCGATGACTGCTGGGATCCCCTGGGAAATAGTTAAGTCTGTCAAACTCATGTTCTTCATGGTTCTGCTCCAAACCAGTCATGGATGGATCCAAGTTATCATCACTCACTCGAATTAAACAGCAAATGGAGTAACTGCTCCAAGACCTGCACTTCCTGTCTGTGTGTGGTGGGTATACACCCAGAGATGACACCATGGCAAGTAGAGGGGATCCCAGGTGGGAAGGAAAGAGCTACATGGCTGAAGGGGCCATCCTGCTTCAAGTTTAAATAGACTGTATTCAGCATTGGAAAAGCACAGCAAAGCCAGCGTGAGGAGCAATGTGCTCCCTGCATCCCAGAGCCCCAAGGTCACCGCACTGCTGTGCCCTAGGCCCCCTCCCTGACAGCTGCTGTGCATTGGTCTGGGATGGCGTGGAGACCAGCTTCACAGCAGAGCATCTGACACAGCACTCTTTTCTTCCTTCCCTACCAAGGGAGAGGTTGACAGCCCAACTGTGGGACAAGCTTTGTTATAAGGGAATGCTCAAACTTCTCAGAAGAGGGATTTGTGATACCAGATGTGACCTCCGGGCAGCACATGTCTTTCCACATCAAATCAAAGGTGAACACATGCAGACCTGCTTTTTTTATGTTTTTAATTTTTCAGGCCTTGGGTTTTTTTTGGGGGGTGGGGGAGGGTGTCCTGCAGCTCTCGAGGGGTTTGGATGGCTGCCAATGCAGTTGCCCCCACTGTTCTTTCCTGGTCTCTGGGCCAGAGGAAACACCTGATCACTAGGGTTAATGGAGTACTCCTTATGTGTCCCAGCTGGTAGAGGAGCACTGGGGAGGAGAGAGAACCAGACCTCAGTCCAGGGTGGGGAAGGAGGAGGGTGGGGATGGAGGAGGGTGGCCTCCTTTCTTCAGCTGGGATCTGGGTGGGTGTGGTCCTGAACACATTAAATCATGGATGCTCTTCCACTGGGAATCATTCCAGCTGGTAGAACTCAGTGCTCAGCCAGCCAGCAAGGCAGATGGAGATTGCTGGCCCTGGGCCACCTGCCACTATTGGACAGAGGCCCACTTCAGTAGCTACAACTTGCCTCCGGCTCTGGTCCAGTCCCTTGGAAGTTCTGTGAAGATTGTGAAGATGATGAATGGCTGGGAGTAAGGAGCATAAAGGAAAACTCCCTCCTACTTAGCATAGCGATCCAGGAATCCACAAGGATGTCCCCAAAGCAGACTCATTACTAACCATGGAAAAAAATTGGTAACATCTCAGGGACAGAGTAATCAACACTGTGGTTTGAAAGAAAATGGTCCCCATAAGCTCACTGGGCATGGTACTATTAGGAGGTGTGGCTTTCCTAGAGGAAGTGTGTCACTGTGAATGTAGGTTTTGAGGTCTCCTATGCTCAAGCTATACCCAGTGTAGCATAGAGTTGCTTCTGTTGCTTGTGGATCAAGATGTAGAACTCTCAGCTCCTTCTCTAGCACCATGTCTGCCTGCATGCCACCATGTCCCACCATGGAGATAATGGAGTAAACCGATGACACTGTAAATGAGTCCTAATTAGTTGTTTTCCTTCATAAGAGTTACTATAAGAGTTGTGGTGGTCATGATGTCTCTTCACAACAATAGAAACCCTAACTAAGATACTCACCAACAAGTGTTCTCTTTGAGATTTTTCCTTGGATAATTTCACATATGTACATACTGAATAATAACCACTCTTTCTGTACCTTCTCCCATCACCTACTACCTCTGTTTACCTCTCCCTTCCCCACAAGTCTCTCTTTTATGCTCACATCTATTCAATTTGTTTTGCGAGTGATATATTTAACTAGGGCCGCCCATGTATTCATTGGACTGGAGCTCTGTCTTTGAGCCTGTAGGGCTCATATGTGGATACCTAACTGAAGAAAATGCTCGCTGCTCTCTCCGAATCAATAACTAATAGCTCAGCAGTAAGAGATAGGACTCCAATAGCCCCTCCCTGTCACAGGACTATGATCAGGGCAGTCTCTGTTGTTTACTCCAAGTCCTCATGCCACAATAAAAACAGAAGAAGAATGAATCGACTTTCTACATTTAGGAAAGTGTGTGAGATGATCATGGAAGCCTGAAGCCGGAGTAGAAGAGGCGTAGGTGGAGCCTAGGAGTAGAGTGAGCAGAAGAGAAGAGCTCAAAGAAGGTACCTAAGTAACCAACACTGGCTACACAGTGTCTGCATTTGCCAGACTTTAACTAGGGGATGCTGAAGCATTTTCTCTAGTTCCCACAATGGACTTTATCTCAGTATCTTTGCTTCACATTTTCTCAAGCTGACATTAGAAGGAAAGATTGTGTCTAATGTGGCAAAGACAGTAGGCAATGAGGATGACATTTCAGCTTGTCTTAGTGTGACCCCTAAAGAACACTGGGGTCTGCTCCAGATCAGCAACACGTGTCTCCAATCCTTTGATTATTTTGCCTGTAGCCCCTTCACATTCCAGCCGTTTCTTTACACAGAATTCCCTCAAATGTCGTTGTTTCATTCACTGTGGCCAGGGAATCTGTCTATCCTGTACATTAAGTATATTGTTTAGCGTTTGCTGATGAATGTGCTTTTTGGTCATTATCATCTTATTGTCTGCTCATAAGAGTGGATGAATACATGAGTGAGTGAGTGAATACATGAGTGAGTGAGTGAAGAATACATGTGTGAGTGAGGAATGAATACATGTATGAGTGAGTGAGTACCTGTGTGAGTGAGGAATGGATACATGAGTGAGTGAGTGAAGAATACATGTGTGAGTGAGTGAATACATGGGTGAGTGAGTGAATACATGAGTGAGTGAGGGATGGATACATGAGTGAGTGAGTGAATACATGAGTGGGTGAGGGATGAATACATGAATGAGTGAATACATGAGTGAGTGAGGGATGAATACATGAGTGAGTGAGGGATGGATACATGAGTGAGTGAGTGAGTGAGTGAATACATGAGTGAGTGAGTGAATACATGAGTGAGTGAGGAATGAATGCCGGCTGTGTTACACTGACCACCTAGAGCACATCCCTCACCTTACTAGTGGTCTGTGCTTGCACGACCTGTTGTGACTTTTGGGCCAGAAAGCCTTTGTTTCCTACTTCTGCCCTGGAAAAGTAAAAGTCAGGACTGATGGTGCCTGGACATGTCCTTGAATATCTAATGTGCATTTCATCCATAAAGCACACAGTAGCCTAAGATCCTCATTCATCTTTATTCCTCACTGAGCACCACGCTGTATGGGCTCAGTTATTACTAAGAAATGCCCAAAGTATTAAATATTCAGTTGGACAACCTGTTATATTATTTACATAATAGAATTGTGGCAGGCATACATGTTAATAATAACGAAGCAATATTATTAGTGATCACTTATATTTGCAAAACGATAAATGATTCAGGAACCTCTTAATTCTTAAATGTAATTTTACATTAGATGGAAACTATCGAAGCATATTTTATTCATAGCAGATGCCACATTGATTCTCATCCCATCAACTTACTGTGACTTTACAAAGAGAAGAACTCTGTGCTGCACAGGCTGAAGTGATCCCCGCAAATTCCTCGACAGCCCACACTTTCTCCAGTAATGTCCCAATGGCACTGTGCTCATAGAGCGGTGACCTTGAAGGACAAGGGGGAAGCAATACCCAGGGTTCCTCAGTGTTCTAGTTTGCTTCCCCACTGCTGTGATCAACACCATGACTAAAGCAACTTGTGCAGAAAAGTGTCTGTTTCTTCTAATATTTTACAGTGTATTATCAAGGGAAGTCAAGGTCAAAACTCAAGATGGGAACTGAAGTGAAGACCATGGAGGGATACTTCATATGGGCTTGCTCTTCATGGCTCGCTCAGCCTGCTCCTGTATGTATACCAGGATCGCCTTCCCAGGAGTGGCATCATCCACAGTGAGCCTGGCTCTCCATGTTAACTCCCACATCAATGATTAATCAAGAAAATGCCCCCACAGGCTTGCCTCCAAGCCAATCTGATGGAGGCATTTTCAGGACTGCCATCCCCTCCTCCTAGATGACTCTATTTGTGTCAAATTTACAAAAAAAAAAAAAAACCAAAAAAAACCAAAACAACCCATTACTAGAAAAGAGCAGTATCCACTCCCTGTGGGTAAGAGGCCCACAGCCCAGGTTCCAGTGATCTCGGAATTCTCAAAGTTTGCTGGTCGCAGAAACATTTTGTATGGTACTGTCCTTAAGATCTCAGTTGTGGGTGACAGAATGTGGTGGTTTAAGAGAATGTCCCCCAAAGAGAGGGGCACTATGAGGAGGTGTGACTTTGTTGGAGTAGGTGTGGCCTTGTTGGAGGAAGTGTGTCACTGTGGGGGCAGGCTTTGAGGTCTCATGTGCTCAAGATACTGGCCAGAGTCTGAGACCACTTCCTATTGCCTGCGAGTCAAGATGTAGAACTCTCAGCTCCTTCTCCAGTGCCATGTCTGCCTGCACGATGCCTTGCTTCCCGCCATGATGATAATAAACTAAACCTCTGAACTGTAAGCAAGCCACTACAATTAAATGTTTCCCTCTGTAGGAGTTGCCATGGTCATGGTGTCTCTTTACAGCAAAAGAAACCCCAACTAAGACACAGAGAATGCCATATTCATGCTGGTATTTTGAAGGGGAAAAAAAAAATCCAGTAGGGTCTTGGTACTTATCACCTGCCCTGTGCTTTTGTTTCCTTAGATTCTTGCAGTGACTCTTCATCATACATTTGAGTCCTTGATCCAAAGCTAGGTCAGCAACCCTGGAGGAGCACACAGGGGCTCAAAGGCTTAGATAAGTGGACAAGGAGACAACCAAACCCAAGTCCACCTTGGGTCAGAGGACCTGCTCTCTGCCTTACATCCCAGGCCAGCCAGGGGCAACAGGAAACACGCCTTTCTCATCCTTCCCCTTCACTAGGGTTTCCAGGGTGGTGTCATCCCAAGGACAAACGTTTATGGAATTTCTGGCATTTATCACTTAGATGCAACACTTGGAGAAACTTTGGATAATCAAGAGGCAGTTTCTTAGGCCACAAATCTCTAAATATTAAAAAAAAAATCAACTTCATATCGACATCCCTTTATGTAAAGTCCAAGTTAACAGGTTCCGGCTTTAGTCCTTTGAACTCACACCCATGTTGAGCTTCCTGAAGGGCTGTAGTAGGCCCAAGCATGGTGAACATGATGCTAGCAGGCCTTGCCCTCCCTCACCCTTCCTTTTACCTGGCTAAGTGGTTAGATACATTCCTAAAGCTTGTCCCCAAAGTCTATACCCTTGTTTGACCACTTCCTCCTCCTGAGGCTGACTTCCAAGGCCCAGCTATCAAAGTATTGAAGTCCAGCAATCAAAACCCCCCTTCTGTCTACCCTAATTAACATGCCCAGTCAAAATTAACCAAATCATCCTAACCGGGGGTTTCCACCTTTTCCTTTGTAAACTACCTTTTGTCTATGTGCTGTATCTGTCTCTTCCTTTGTCTCTGTGGGGCAAATATCCCTGCCCCTCTCTCTTGTTCCCTCCCACTTCTCCCTCATCCTCTGCTTCCTGGCTGTGCCACTTATTCCCTGCCCTTTGTCACCCCCGCTGGGGGGAAATGAATCTTTGTGCTAAGAACTTGATCTTGGGGTCTTTTGTGCCAACAGCCACTGGTCCTTTTACTTCCTCCTGGCTACAGAACACCACCACCTCTGCCAGAGTGTCCCATCTCAAAGTCTGGTCCCCAGGTAAGATACACAGATCTCCTCTAGTCCAGAGCTTCACTTCACAGGTTATCAGCATCCCTGTGTGGCTGGAAAGTTGGCTGTTTCCACTGCCTTTAAAGGAAACTTCCTGCTTCCTTAACCCAGGATTTCCTGCAGGGATCTCCAGGGAAGTGTGTACAAAGCTCTCCTGCCCCCTAGTGGTTGGGCAGGAATATCTTCATCTTGGAGTTCTACAGCCTTAAGAGAGGTAATGCCATTTCATTTGAATTTATTTTGTTATTTGCCCTCAATGAGGTAGCATTGCCTTGTCTCGCAGGAATTCTTGGTGTCTTGGTCAAGCCTAGTTAGGAACTTCTGACCATACTAAATGGTCACAAGGCACATGCCACATTTTTCTGGCCAACTAGTTTGGCTCTGAGATTTTAGGGTTCAGGAAGCTGTGAGTGCCTCTTTATGAGCAAAATCAATTCTTTGGGTGTGCTTAAAAAGGGGAGCCCCCTTGGAAACTGCAGCAGAAATGAACTTGCTTTTAAAGAAATATCTCATAGTTTAGATTCATGATCCTCCCAGTTGACTGAAAATGCTAGAGTTGACAAAAGAAGGCAATATTGATGATTTGAATGTGGCTTTGTTAAGAAATCTCTCTCTCTTTCTCTCTCTCTCTCTCTCTCTCTCTCTCTCTCTCTCTCTCTCTGTGTGTGTGTGTGTGTGTGTGTGTGTGCTATTGTGTGTCTGTGGGGTGGGTTTACTGGTTAGTGTGCCTGTGTGTACATGGGAGTATGAGGACTGGCTTATCTGTCTGTGATTCTGAGATAGAGAACCAAGGTCAATGTCAGGTGTCTTTCCTGGTTGTTCTCCACCTTTACTTGAGACAGAATCTCTCACTGAAACTTAGCCCATTCATCAAGGGCTTCAAGGACCTGCCTATCTCTACATATCTCTACAGCATTTAGGTGCAGGTGTGTATTGCCATGTCTGCCTTTTTTATGTGGGTTCCAGGAATCTGAACTCAGACCCTTCTCCTTTCATGGTAGAACTGTAGGGATGAGCCATGCTCCCAGTCCCTTCATGGTGCATTTTGGAGAAATGTGGATTGGCTGATTCATCTGCGTCTGTGAGCCCTGATTTAACTACCCTACACATCTCACACTTGCTACCCACAAAGGTTACCACAAGAACTTTTGTGTTTCTGGAAAATTACACAAAAAGAAGAAGCATAGCAAAGGTCTTTAGGTCTACCTAACGTCTCACTGGACCAGGACTGACGAATGTTGAGTGCAAACAGCAAGAGGAACAGTGACAAGCATGTCCTAGCTTGTGCTGTTGGAGGGGCCTGCACTTACAAGATGCGCCTGTGGAAGTCTGCATTCTCTGTGTTACTTGACAGGCTTTGGCTTCCCAGGACATTTGGCTTGCCAGTTTCTTTTCATTTAACAGAAACCTAAAAATAAGTCCACAAGTTTTAACATTTTTCTTTTTGGTTAATCAATGCACACAAAACATTGTGTGTATCGAAGAAAATGTGCTGCCCTTTCTTCCCAAGACACAGTAGTGAAGATAATGTATGCAAATGAAAGACAAATCATCCAAGAATATACAGGACAGAGGTTCACACGGGTGATAGTCCATTCACAATGAGGCCGCTTCCGGAGAACTCCCGGGAAGTTTAAGATGGAAATGTATTTAATAAACTCTTCCACCAAACTTGTAGCCTAGCAACTCAGTGTTCCTAGAGCAAAACTGTGGTCTTTCCTCTCCTGATCCCAGGACTGACCCAAAGCCATGGCTCCCTGCAGCTATCAGCCTGCCAAGGAATATCGTGGTACATATGGCTAGCCAGGAAAGATCAAAGTTCAAAATTTGAAGTGTGATGTCTCCTAAATATGCATCCCTTTCACACCTTTAATGTCAAAAATTCCAAAGTTGAGCCATCTCAAGTTGAGGACCATCTGTACATGTTCAGCCATCTTAAAAGGAGAAGATGAGAATAGAAGTAAAAACATAAAGATTTTTAAAAGCACAAACATAGTTATAAGAAAAGATGATAGATGAATTAATAAAATTAGCAAATACAACTGAAGAGTGTTTGCAGTTAAAAGATACGCATGGCTCAAATGAGAATGACCCCCAAAGTAGGTAAAATATGTGCACTTGATCCCCAGGTGGCGGTGCTTTGTGGGGAGGAGCAGGTCATGCAGCTTTGCTTGAGAAAGTACATCACCAGAGAACTTTAGAAGGTTAAAGCCACACAGTACTTCTAGGTCCCTCCCTCCATGTCATGCTTACAGGTGAAGATGTAAGCTCTCAGCTTCCTGCTCCTGCTACCCACTGTGCCTGCCTGCTCATATGCCTCCCTGCCATGATGGACTCATCCATCTGGAGCCATAAGCCCAAATCAACTCTTTTTCTTCCATAAGTTGGGTTTGGTCATGATATTTTTAGCATCACAGCAACAGAAAAATAACTGGATGGAATGGGAAAGCACATGGATAGTAGCAGACAGACAGGCCCACACTCAATATACTGTCTTCTCCTTAAATACTCAAATAGACAGCCTGGACTCAAGTGCTGTGAATCTGTGCTCAGAGTGTATTAAATATGAGTTAAAAGCTCAGTCTGAGAGTAGAGGGAGATATGGATGACTTGAACATCTCTTTGTTCATAAGTCACACATTCAACTTCACGTACACCACTAAAACCAAAAACATAATTAAAAGTGCTTTAAACAATGTCTTAACTAAAAATGGAGGAGGAGGAGGAGGAGGAGGAGGAGGAGGAGGAGGGGTCAGCTCTTCTCAGAATGATGGGTGTCTCTGTGACCTCTTTGCTGAGACCTTCTTGGCTGATCTCCCTTATTATACACTACAGACTGACATATCTGAAGCCCAGTGACTGTACTTGTGTTGAGCAAGGTGAGCAGAGAATGACCCCCTGTCACTAGCCCACTTGGGGATACTGTGGACTGGCTGGGTTTTGTTATTTGTTTGTTTTTGTTTTCCAGCGATGAGAACTCACTGAGGGGTTCCTAGTTGGTTGCTCATGAGTGGAAAGTGGGTGTTTTTTGTTTGTTTGTTTTTTTGTTTGTTTTCTGGTTTGAAGTGCTGTTTCCCAGGGACTCAACTACAGAACTGTTTATAAAATGGTTTACAGAACCATCTCTCTGAGAGCAATAAACGGACTAGAAAGAGAGAAAATACCAAGGTCATAGATTCTGAGGTCAGGCTGGGCTTTGCTCCAGTGTAAGAGAAAAACAGGGAGAAAATGAAATGGAACTCTATCTTATTGAGGGTCACAGATGGTCAGCCCGTGGCAACTTTGTTAAGATCATCATTTTTTAAATTATAATATCCTTATTCAGTGTTTGAGAATTTCACACATGCATAAAGTATATTTGAATATTTACATATTTACTCCCTACTCGTGGCCCCAACTTCTATCACCCCAGTATAATGCCCCCCTTCCAAATTGATGTCCACTTTTTTTTGTTGTTGTTTATTCCTTGGAAGAAAATTCTACTGTATAGGTCTCCCATCTTGGGGGGATTGAACCTCAGAGAGTGTGACTTGTCAAACAGTCCAATGTTATATTTGGTACCCATTTTGCCAAACTTACAAAGGAATGAATAAAAGGGGGTGTGCCTGCTTGTCTCTGGTACTACTGGGTGGCAAGTCTTCCCACAGTGGGTATGTGACAGCTTTCTCAATGGCTCTCACTTCTGGTGCATGTCTTTCCTGTTGTGACGTCATTTCCTGTCTCCCCAAGTCTTTGCAGATCCTCAGCAGTCACCACACCACAGCTGGCTCCACAGACACTGAGAAGTCAATAGTAGGCTGGCTATCAGCACCAACCTTCCTATCTTGACTTCCCATGCCTGAGGCGCTGACTCCATGTTCAGCCCTGACTCTCTCCTCCAGCTCTCATGTTAATTGAAAAGTAACAATTGCCGCAGTGCAGAAGGGAGCAGTGAGCAGCATCGCCATAAATCATAGACTCTGACCTGCCCAGGTCTGGAATGACATGATGGAAGTCCTTTTTCCTTCCTTAGTTTCTCCTGCACAATTACTTCCCCCATGCCTTAGTGACAAGATTTCAGACTGAGTGGCCAGGGAATCTCATTGTGGTTCTTCACACATAGAAGATGTTCCCTAGAAACACCCCTTCCCAGGAAGGGGAGATCAGCCAAGCCAGGTGGAGGGAAGGACCTCAGAGGAAGTAGGAAGGCTCTTTCTGTGCTGGCTTTGAACATACACAAGTGGTACCCTGAGCCTTCTGAAGCCACCTCCAAGGCAACGAGGAAAGACCCCAGAAAATGTCTAGAGAGATATGACTGGGAAGTGAGGAGCATTTATGAATGGAAGATGAGTGTGCCTATTCCATACATTTCATGGAGATGTTGCTGTTCACCTAAGGCTGGGCTGTCCAGGGATGTGATACTTAGCCCCCCCCTCTCTCTCTCTTGTATCTTTTAGAACAAAGTTGAAATGACAAATGTTGCACAATGTTCTTCACAGTCTCACTTTTTATCACCTTGATTTCTTCTCCGGGCATTTTGGCGTGCAGTTTACAGGGCAATGAAGAGACACTTCTGATGCGAAAGGGTTTTCTTGTGTTTCAGCTTACGTTCTTATACGAACATAGTTGTGAAATAAAAATCAGCTTGCACTTGTGGTGACCGGTCACTGCTTACCAACCCTGAAGCTTGGTTTACCCTGCACTGAGTCTGGTTCGACTTGTCATCTCAGTAACATTGAGTCATAGGGGCTGAATGGCACAGTCTTCACGGAAGATTTCAGCAGTGATGGACTGATGTCTGAGCAAACAATAGGTTTTGCAAATGCATAATCTGAACTAATATGAGGCAGCCTATGGTGGAAGAATACTGTCGCTGGAGGGTCCCCTTTTCTTAAAAATTTTAAAAATACTCAGGCCAGTGAGACAGCCCAGGGGTCAAGGCATTTACTATAGGTCTGAAAACCTGAGTTTGATCCCATGGGGAAGGGAGACAGTCACCTCCCACAAGTTGTCCTGAATTTCACTTGTACACACACACATACACACACACACACACACACACACACACACACACACACACACACACTACATTTTGTGAACACAAGTCACTTTCCAGATTAATGATATACAATGTGTTTCCTACTCCCCTGTTATGGGTAAAGACACACACTGGGAATTTTGACTTTACATGCTAGATCATTTAGTTTTCTATTAGCCAAGAGCTGGTAGATTAGAGGTGAGAAATACATGTCGAAAGGGCAGGATCCAGGGACCATACTGCCCTGGGTGTCTGCCTACGCTCTTGGCATTCACATATTGATAAGGAGATGTGGGTTCCACCGAGTCAGTTCTGTTCAGGGCTGTGCAGCCTCTGTCTGAGCCTCTAAATGTGGGTGAGCAACTAGCAAAGGATGGAAGTCCTTCCATGATGGCAGGTTGTGAGAAAACCAGGCTGCTTTCGAGACTGAGAGAAGGTGGAATTAAATAACTGTTCACAGAGGAGGTTCTGAAATTTCTGATTTTCTTAATACCATCCTGGAGTTGATCATGGAGAAAAGCTGGGGGTGTGTGGTACCGACATTGAGTGCTCGGCAAATTACAATCCATTTTTAGTGCACCGTCTGCCTAGACTGCCCTTAACAAGATCATCTTTTGTACATGAAATTTTGTACCTCATTACCCCTAATTACATCCTTTGAAAAGGCAGGCTCCAAAAATGCAGCGGGAACAATGTGGATGAAAAATACTTCTCCTTCTTCTGTTCCTCTTAATTGCTGAATCTTATTCTTGAATATGACTTCGGCATTTATCTCTTTCTACCCAAAATACAGTGTTTTATTCGTACCTAAACTTCAGAGTCGTTTTTTGGGGGAGACTGGGGAGAATGAGCCACCACAGCAAACGGGGGGGGGGGGGCTCTGGATCCCATGGCTTCAGCCCTGCCTTCCTCATGTCTCCGTCACTGAATGTTCTGTGGTACAGTGTGAGCACAGTCCCCATTTCGACCACACAGCTGTGAAGTTGCTAAGGACACAAGCAATACCTTACAGACCACTTGGAGCCCAACAAGTACCTAATCTGCCTGCAAAATAATTTATGTGTCTGGTAATTTGTGTGTGTGTGTGTGTGTGTGTGTGTGTGTGTGTGTGTGTGTGTGT
>CABHPQ010163343.1:18704-42138 GCA_902168405.1 Peromyscus aztecus | reverse complement strand
AAACCCAGGTCCCCTGCAAGAGCAACTAATGCAGCTTAACCACTGAGCCATCTAGCCCCTGGGTGGTTAGTTTCTATGAATCCCCAGGGTGATTTAATGCACTGTGGTCTTGGCTTATTAAAGCACCCTTGGTGCCTTCTCAGTTTTTTGTTTTGTTTTGTTTTTGTTTTTATCACCAACAATGTCTCTGGTGGAGACTGGAGAGATGATTCAGTGACTAAGTGTGTCAGCTGCTCTTCCAGAGTCTCCCTCTTCTAGTCTAGTCTCTGCATGCACCAACACCCACATGGGTGGGCGCATACACGCACGCGCGCGCGCGCGCGCGCGCGCGCACACACACACACACACAGACACACACACACACACTAATCTAAAAAATGCAATGTCTCCTCTAACTGACCAAAACATGAATTTTTAGATAATTATGAAGATATTAATTTTCCAGACAATGAATTATTATTTTTAAAACTTTTAAAAGTACTTTAACAATACCCTGCCAGAGAATACTTCTTCAAATATAAGGCTGACACTCAAACATTATAAATGTCAGAAGAGATTATTTTCATAAAGAAATTCCACGATCAAGAGATATAAAAGGGGCCAATTGTAAGTGTCCTTTTCATTAAAAGAAAAACAATAAAGCATTTAATGAATGCAAATTGTAAATGACTATACATTTGTCATTTGTGGGCTTTCTAAGCCATGACCTTCTTCACGCTCAAGACAGACTTTCCACATTAAGCTTACAATGACACTGTGTTAAGACAGTTAAACAAGGCAGACCACTTCTAGGAGAGGCAGAAAGTGACACACACATACAGTAGTGGCTGTCTCTGGTTTATGTTAGACTTGCCCTGCAGAGCACTGCTTAGGAAGGTGGTTCATCCCAAAGGAACCCCTGGAGTTCTCCATACAGAGCTTTAGAGCTCAGCCATGTCTTTAGTCACTGCAGATTCACCACTGGAAGCTCTGCCTTCAGTGTGTGTCAGCATACATGGTGAAATAAGACAGTGACATATAGAAACATTGTATTTATAACCTCTGCCCTCAATATTTCAAATGATGGTGAACTTAAGGGACGCATACATGCTTTATATCATCATGACACAAACAAGTTTTCCTTACACACTCGTGGAGGTCTGAATTCCTGTGGATATCATTAGCATATGTAATTATGGGCTATTATTAAACACTAAATTGTAATGCTAGCTCGTGGTTCATGTCACAGTGATGTGTGCACATCCTTTAGATTAGAGCTGAAATTGACAGCCAGTGAGATGCTGGTGAGGCAATTACAAGCCAGTCTGACTATGACAGTCTACCTCAGTGTCACATTACACAGCACTGATTTCTTAGGGGCCAGAGAGGTTGTTCAATGGTGAGAGCATTGCTATAGAACCCAACAACAGGAGTGTGAGTCCTGGAGCCCACATCAAGGTGGAAGGAGAGACCTGGACCAACTCCTCAGAGCTGTCCTCTGACCGCCATGTACACTCATCCACGCACCTTACACCTCACCATCATCATAATCATTATTATGATTACATATATAATAATAACACATTTTAAATACCTCTTTTCTAAATACAGAAATTATTTCTCAACCATCATATGCCCATGCCCCTAAAGACTGAATAAAACACAATGTAATACAATTTTCAGTCTTTTCTATCCCTGTATATTTTTATTTGAATTTACTTTTAATTGATAGATAATAGTGGTACAAATATATTTTTTAACTAATTTTCTTTTCTGACACATGATACTTTGGCAGTATTATTGGCACAGGAATGCTAGCTCCTCCACCCAAGTGTTTCATCCCTTTTCCTTGTCCTAGGACTTGGAGAGACTGTGACTTAGAAGTAGTTAGAGGTGGAGAAAAAGATATTAATGTGTGGTTCATCAATATTACTATGTAACCATTTACTGAAATCGCCACAAACCCAATTTGTCAGCCTAAGGCACACTCTGAAGCCAATGAGACTGGAGGTATTCTTTCTAAAATGCTTCATACTTGTAGCTATTCCAGCAGGGCCATGGGAGAAAACAAACAAGGTTTTATTTTTTTTAACATTTTATTGACTGATTGATTGATGATTGATTGATTGATTTAAGGGGTGCATAATGCACACGTGTCACCATGTGCATGCAGCAGTCAGAGGGCAACCTGCAGGGACGTGTTCTTTCCCCCCACCATGGGGATCCTGCTGATAGAATCTGGGTTGTTAGCAAATACTTTTATGAACTGAGCCACCTCACTGAACCCAACAGAACCTACAGACTCTTTTCAACAAGGAATCTGGAACCTGGTATTTGGTGAAAATAAACAAGGCAGCTCTGGAAATGGGGAAAGATATAGCAAGGGGGTGCTACGAACGAGACCTAGATGGGGAAGGTAACGCTTTAACTACTAATAAACTGCAGCGTGCATGGTCTGTCACTTGGGAATCCCCAGTTATGATTAATTCACTCAAAGCTCCTCACTTCAGGGAAGCAGCAACCTTGCTCAGTAAGGCATGTGCTTCACACCCATGGCAACCTGAGCTCCATCTCCAGAAGCCAGGTGAGGGTGGAAGACACTACTTCACAAAGTTGTCCTCTGGTCTACACACACGTATTGAGCTAATGAGCACACCACACACACACACACACACACACACACACACACACACACACACACACACACGAAATTTTAAAACTGCTAACCTCAAAGAAAGATGGAGAATTTCTTCCACTTCCTTTAGATACACATCATTGCCAGACATGTTAAAATGTAAAAGACATTTACAAAGTATATCTGCACATTTAAGGAAGGAAGTTTTTGTCTGTTGACATGGCTCAGTGGATAAAAGGCAGTGCTGTTTTCCTGGAGAACTGGACTCACAGTGAACAGCCTACAGTCTCCTGTAACTCCAGATCCAGAGGAACTGATGCCCTCTTCTGCCTACCTAGAGGCCCTGGAACACATGGTGCACACTCCCATAAACACACAGACACTTTAAATAAAAATAAAATCTAAATAAAGTAAGAGAAAAGGGGGAAATTCAGCTACCTTTCTTCTTAAAAAACAAGCAAAAAAGGAAACTTTTAAATTTGTAATCTCACTTTCCAGAAAAAAAAATGGAGGTGAACTTAAGATGTGACTGGAACATTCCATTTAATTTCATGGTATCCTGGAGGAACCAAGACAGCAAAGACAAGACTACATCCAATTTTTCAGAAATCAAGTTCATAGATACTGCCAAGTTCAGATCTGCATTTCACCTTCTCAGTTTCCGGAACTTTCTATTACAACTTGAGTGGAAAGTCCTTTTCTGTTATTTTAATTCTTGTGAACTACTCTTTTGCTTGTAAGACTTGTAATCATTTCAGAGAAAGCTCCATTGACTTTTACAAGGCCTGCAGTGGGAGAGAGAGGTTTGTGAGGATGTCCCACTCAGCATTCTATCCAAAGTGATCTGGGAGCATGCTGGGCAGCTTGATTTAACTGCCTCTGCCTGGTCAAATCTTACCAATCTCTTACCAATCTCAACTGTAGGAACAAACCGGCTTCATTATATCACAATACTTGTGTCAAAAACTGGGTAGTGGGGCTGGAGGGAGAGTTCAGAAGTTAAGAGCACTTGATAATTTTGCAGAGGATTTGTGTTTAGTTCCCAGAACCTATACAAAGTGACTCACAACCTCTGGTAACTTCAGGGCCAGGTGCTCTGGTGGCTTTCCTTGGCCTTTGTGAGAACTCACACACATGTGCACACACACACACACATACACAGGACACATGTATGCACATAAACAAAAAAGAAAAGTGTTGAGTAAATTGATTGAACTGGACAAGAGCCAAAATAAGAAAAGCAAATGTCAGGCAGTCTAGATGATACTTTCCACCATTTCAACACTTCACCATCCCTCCTACTCCAGATCGTCCACTAACATAACCACAAACAACTTTCAATGACAGTAGAGGATGAATTTGATGCTCTGCATATCTCATAACTTCTTAAACTGAAGGAGTGGGAAACACACACACACACACACACACACATACACACACACACACACACACACACACACACACACACACCTACCTATCTTTGTAGTTTTGAATTTTGGATTTTCACCTGTTTTTAGTTGATACATTCCCTGTGCCCATTCTTTTTAACATTAGTTGTACCAGAGACAGGAGTAAGCATTATTTCCTGTACTGACAAATAGGAATTCCCTACAGGTTTACTACATGGTGGCTATGTGAGAAAAGCCCCTCAAGCTTCTAGAATATCTTTCTAAAGTAGAGCAATATACAACTTTTTCAGAACCTGAGTATTTTCAGAGTCCTAAACTGGGTTATGATTATCTTCAGGCCAATACACTCCACAAGAGGGTTTGACTTTAATTTGTCAGATAACCTTAATGAGGGGGAAATTAACCCTAAACAACCACAAATGGCACCAAGATTCCAAAAGTTCAAATTCTTGTGCACCACAGCTTTCCAAAAACCCTCCCAATCTTAGGGTTTTTTTTTTTTCCCTTAGGTTGTTATTGCATTTTGCTCCTAGGCTAATGCATTACCTAAATATAGACAGCCATTTTTAGTATAAATTCCAAAAGCCATAAATGTTTCATAATTGAGGACATAATTCGAAGTAAGAGAGCTTTTTCCACTCATCCCTTTTTACGGTTGCAAATTGGAAAATACTCAAGTAATTACTCCCTTAATAGTTCAACGCTGGCAACTCTATTTTATGGACCTCACAAGCATCTTTGCCCACCCCCAGAGCAGTATAGGGGGTTACAGAAAAGAACTTAACTTGTACAATTAACCAAATCACCCAGAGCTTTGATTCAAGATTCTTTCATTAAGCCATTAATAAAACGCATTGCTAAGTGGTGGGTCGTCCAGTTTTTATGATGCTTTTGCATTCCAATTCAATGGCTGCAGTTCGAGTGAAAACCCAACATCTGCAAGATCAGCAAGCTGAAGAAAAGCCTTGAATCTGGAAACATTTTCTTTTCTGCTCCACAGTTTGTCCGAGAGCACTCAATGCCAGAGAACTAATAAGGGAAGTGATTTTTGAGTCCCAGAAAGTAGAATGCATTTGTGTCTGCCCAATAAAGAGAAAAGCAAATGAAGTGCTTGATTCCTATGACCTCAAAGGCTTAAGCAGAAAGCCTCTGGTCATTTTATGGTTTCTAAACAAAGGTAGATAGACAGTTTGTAATTCTACCCCCGCTTCAGACTCCAACACTTATTTCCTACTAGAGTTTATATATCACAATGTAGAATGTCATATGTTTTATTTCTTGGCATTGCTCAGTGGTGGTATGCTTATGTAATTGACGAATGTAGGGATCTTATAAGCAGAGAACAATTTAAATCCTAAGGCTCAATGTTTCATTTCTAAACTTGGACACAGTACAGAAACACCAATGCTGAAAAAAGATTCTGCCTTGACCATCATAGGGTGTGTAAATTATTTGGATTTGGACTCTATGTGACTTCAGTTAACCCCTTCTGTTGACATGACTTCAGTTAACCTTCTGTTTATATATGATGGGAGTCTAATTATACGTCATTGACTGCATCCTAGAGACCTCAGTGCCTTTAAAACATAACCGCAAATAAATAGAGTGAAATGTGCCATTTATGGTCCATTTATTGCTAAAAGTCACTGAGAAATGGCAGGCAAGTTCATGAGAAAGAGATATTGCTGAAAATTATATTCATTTTGTAATTACAGTCAATGCAGCATTGTCAAGGGTCAGAGACAGAAAACAAAAAAGAGCTGTCAATCTCTTTTGCTCAATTCAAGCTTCTTGGGTTCCAGCACCTTCATGAAAGGTGTGCAGACTCTGTGAATGACACATGGCAGCAACTAAAGATGACCCACCAGGTTATCATTGTGTTTGTAAGAGACTTTGAAAGGCACATACCACTTAGCTGCAAGATGCCAACTAATCATACAAATACAATCCAGGTTCAGATAAACAGCAAGACAGAGAACATTCCTCACTGGAATCATGTCATTCTGAGTCCCTTGGGTAGTCATCTAAAGATCACTATGAATTAGAACAGATAACAAAATCCTGACATTTGTAACTTACTTTTGACTTATTTTTGTCAGAAAAAAACACCCACAACTTCATTTTCAACTTATTAATTATCATCATCACCATCATCATCATCCCAGAAGTGATCTTAAATAGTGGTCCAGTCATTTCACTGTTTCTAAGTCTGTAAGTTGGTATTTTTACACTGTTCTCAGTCATTTGCACACTCACTAGTGTGACTTTAGTACAACCACCAGTTTAATGCTCACAACAAGGAATTCACTTTTCATGAACTCTCAAACACATGAAGAGAAGATGCTGTGTCCACATTTAGAACCAATGTAATGTTTTCTGTTTCAAGCCGTTCACAAATTCATCACCAGTTCCCTCAAGAAAACTGACACACATAAAACTCTTCTAGGCACTCACTGAAGTTTATTCCTGAAACATGCCACAGATAGATTATCATGCAAAGAATAAAAATCCAGTTATCAGTATAAAAGAAGCATCTATAGAAACTACTGTCTCCAGTCTACATACATGAGCAAACAGAGCCTAACACTTTCCTGAGATCAAGCCTTCAACTGAAACTCAAACCAACTGGGCATTTCTACCAGCAGTCCCTGCTGAACCAGTGCCTACAAGCAAAACAGATGCATAAAGACACCTGTACAGAATCAGAGAACAGCAACAAAACCAGATCCTACCTTGATGGTTTTGGAGGGCTGACACTTGATGTGATGGGACACGCTGGCCGTTTGGTTCATGTTTCAGGACCCTGGACAGTGCACATCCACAGGCAAAGTTCCAAGATAAACCAGAGATCAAGTCTCCTTTTCTGGACTTGAGCAAGGGGCTGCTGCTGTTGCTGCTGCCTCTGCTGCTTCTGTTACTGCTGCTGTCTTACTCTGCAGGCTGAAACGCTGTCAGGCTGGAGGGATCTGCAGCTCACTTAGCCCTAAATAAAGCATTTACTTGGTTCATCATTCTCAGAGCTCTTGGCAATATGGGATAGAAAGCCGACTATTTAAATTCACTTGCACGGTATCTTTTCAGTACTGAGTTGTGACAGATCTACAGTGCAGCCAATAGTCTTGGCTCTCATGCTTATTTCAAAGGGACGAATACCAGGAAATATACAGAGATCAATTGCAGCCCTACAGTTTAAAGGGGCACTCTCTTAATAACCCTGGTGCTACCAGATTATACATTTTTTTTGGCTGTACAAAATAATTTTCTCTCCCTTCTCTCTCTTGCTCTCTCTGATTTTTTACAAGAATTCATTATCAATCTAATACTAAATTGTATCTTTTTCTTCTCAGTGCTAACAATCAAAACACCAGTAAATGCTGAGAAAGACCTGTTGATGGTAGGTAGTAAGGTTTGGGGGTTTTACATCTGTATGGTGAGATACTTTCATAACCTATGGATACTTAAGCTACTGGCTTTTCTTTAAGCTGGGGAAAGCTAAAGGTAGACACAAAGGTTTGCAAACACAATAATCTTTGCATATTTCACCACAGCAAAAAAAAGTAGATTCTGGCTTTCTTTATTTTTTTTTCTTGTCAGCCATGGATATTATGGAGGCTATATTTTTTGAGAGACTGGAAAACACTGCCAATCACTCACAAATAGTCACTTCTTTGCCTCAAATATCATTGTGGAAAAATAAATTACTAATTTTGAAAAAAAAATCTTCCCATGGGTCCTCATGCTCATACCAGAATTGACCAGGGTGAATTTGTCCCATGTGGGCATACAAGATCCAGGAAGGTTGAGAAAATGGAAAACATCACTCCACCAGCCTTTATTATGGAATATTATGTAATCCAGACTGGATGTTACGTCTCATGTGTATTGCTGTGTGTGTGTGGACACACATGTACCACATTGTGTGTGGAGAGATCAGAGGACAACTTGGGAGAGTCACTGTTCTCCTTCCACCACGTGGTTCCCAGGGGTTGAACTTATGTCCTTTGACTTGGCAGCAAGTGCCTTTACCCACTTATGTACCTCGCTGACCTGAAGGTCAACACTTTTCACTGATCAGAAATACATCCTGCTGATAAAATACTACAAGACTGAACTGTGTGGCGCTTTAACTAGTAGCTTTATGACAGGGCTCATAATGTTGCAGATAAAGAATACTATGAGAAGAAATCAATAAGTTTGGTGAAATAATTAGATATAAACATGTTTATATAAAAACTCATTTCCTTTTCTGAAACATGAAGGTATCTCAAACATTCTAGAAAATAGTCTACCAATATTTGAATAAATCTGACACCATGGAGAGTAATAACACAAATTTTAAACAAATAAAGAAAAACCCTGGTAAAGAAATGGAAACAGGGGTCTGAAGAAATGGCTTAAGGTTAAGAGCACTGACTGCTCTTCCAGATGATCCAGGTTCAAATCCCTGCACCCACAAGGTGGCTCATAATTTTCTTCAGCTACAGTCCTTGGGCATCCAATGCCCTCTTCTGGTTTCTGTGAGCATCAGGAACACATGTGGTGCACAGACATACATACAGGCAAAACACTCATCCCCATAAAATAAAATGAAGTAAAGAAATAGAACTAGAGTCAGTGAGAGGCCTCAACAGGTAAAGATACTTATCAAGTCTGGGTACCTGAGTTCAATGGAAGAATGAGAGGACAGATATCTACAAGTTGTTCTCTGAACATCCACATGCATGCCTTCACACACACACACACACACACACACACACACACACACACACACACATATGTATGCTTACATATACACATATGCACAATAAATAATAAAAGAGATATTTAAATATTTAAATCAGAAAAGAAATAGAACAGATGAGCACCAGAAGGAAGGCCAAGTTCAAGACCTGATGTAGCCATACAGGGCATGGCAGAGCCCAACCAAAGCCACAACACATCTTGTGGGTTGAGCTTTACATGTGAGGATGTGGGGGTGAGTGCATGTGCACAGGTGTTTTTGTGCATGTGTGAAGAACAGAGGTCAACCTTGACACTCTTCAGGGGTCATCCACCTTGATTTCTGAGACAGGCTCTGTCTTAGTACGGGTGATATTTCTAATGATAAAATACCACAACCAAAAGCAAGTTTGGGAGGAAAAGGGTTATTTGGCTTACACTTCTACATCCATGAGCCATCACTAAAGGAATTCAGGACGTGAACTCAAACAGGCAGGAACCTGTAGGCAGAAGCTGATGAGAGGCCATGGAGGGGTGCTTCTTACTAGCTTGCTCCCCATAGCTTGCTCAGACTGATTTTTTTATAGAACTCAGGGCCCCACCCACAATGGTCTGGGCCCTCTCCCATCAACCACTAATTAATGCTTTATAAGCTTGCCTATAGCCCAATCTTACGGAGGCATCTTCTAGGTTGGGGTTTCCTCCTCTCAGATTATTCTAGCTTGGGCCAAGATGACATAAAATTATCCAGCGGAGGTTCCCTCACTGACCTGGAACTCACCATTTAGGCTAGACTGGCTTCTCAATGAACCTCAGTGATCTGTCACGGCCTTCCCACAGCTGGAATTAAACACGTGCCACCATGTCCTGCTTCTTACATTTGTTCTGAGAATTAAACTCAGATCCTTATTATCGCCAGGAAAGCACTTACTAACTGAGCCATATCCACAGACCCTCAATGTTTATCATTTTAAATTCCAAATATGACTTACATTTTCATTGAACTATGATACTTTAAACAACCCACACACCAAAGAGGAATTCACAGATAAAGCTTTAAACATTTTATATTCTGAGATAATGAAAACAATATATCCAATTTATAGCATGAAGTGAAATAATATTTAGAGAAAATGTATACATTTTGATATATATATGTATATATGTGCTTATAAATGCACTTATTTAGAATGTATATGGGTAAAATATTAATAGTGAAAAAGACATGTATTCATCACAGGAAATTAGAAGGCTGAAATAAACACAAGTAGATCCAGGGAAGTAAATAAATATGAGAAGGCAAGAAATGATTGAAGAAATTGATACAAAGTGTGAGTCAGTGAAACAGCAGGTAGCATTTCAATGGTTAATTAGCAGCTTAAACCAGTCGGCTTGGCTCAGCTCTCCTCTTTTAGACAGTCCTTGGTGCTATAGATTTGAAAACCTTCCAAATTAAATTATCTGGGTACCCCAGGCACAGTAGCTGGTGTTCTGTCCAAGCCAGAAAATGTTCTACCATCGTCATGCTTTCTGTTCTGAGAGTGGGTTTATTAAATATATAGCAAGTCGGTATAAAAGAATAGACATGGAGTGGCAGAGAGACAGAAAAACACCATCAAGTGAGTTTACAGTATCCAGAAGAGGTGACTGGAGTAGCCTAATTGAGAGAACCAACAAAGGCAACATCATCAAATCAGGACTTAGAACATCCAGCAGAAATTGATTGTGGAAGTTGAAGCCGTCAGCTGATTCACGATTGAGTTTTCTCTTCATGGATGAACTTCCTGCTTCCTGTTTTCACACTTTAATGGTGTGAGACTAAACCATAGTAGACTGTTGGAAATAGTTTCTGCCTCTAGTGTTCTCAAGGACATGATAGTTTTACTTTGAGCTGTTTTTCTCTTCTTCCTGTTATTTAGATAGGGCCCAGTCTGACCCACCGCAGGGTTTGAAAGGACACTTGACGTAAACACACTTGTGTCTGAGACAAGGGTTGGACTGCTGACTCCCAGATTCAGCTTTCTAACTTCCTGTGATGAAGACTTAGCTTAAACAGGGCATGAGGGCTTCCCTGTATAATGTACATTACAGAAGGACCGAGGGATAGGTGCTAGCGTTGAACCATTTCCCTCATCCACACCGCAGAACTGTAAAACATGGAAACAGTCATCGAAGCTCAGGAACAGTAGAAGCTTTCATAATCACCTAAGTGCATCTAGGTGGTCAAGTGCTAACAACTGTGGCCAAGGGACACTTTGCCTGATTCTCTATTTCCTTTTTGTCACCATGACACAGCCTAGAGTCACCTGAAGGTAGTCTCAATTGAGGTATTTCCCAGATCTGACTGGCCAGAGGGCCTGTCTATGAGGGTACTGTCTTGGTTGTTAATTTTTGTAGGAGAGTCCAGGCCACTGTGGTTGACATCATTTCTAGGAAGGTGGTCCTTGGCTGAATAAGAAAGCTAGCGAAGCATGAACAAGTGGGCAGCTGAGCGGGTGAGGTACTCACGATCCAGCAAGCAGCATTTCTCCATGCTTTCTGCTTCAAGTTCCTGCTTGACTTCCCTCAATCATGGGCTATTGAATAAGATGAAATAACCCTACCCCCCCACACCCCACATGCTGCTTTTGGTTGGAGTGCTTTATCACAGCAACAGAAAGGAAACTAGAACACCTATTTTCCATAGCTCTTCAAATTTACATTCTATTTCACCTTGATAACTCTAGGATGCAAGAAACACACTATCACTAGCACATGTAGTGAGCAGGTAGAGTTCATCTAGACTCAATACCTAATGTTGGATGTAGAAAATAAAATGAAAAAAATTCACATGTAAAAAGTGTTGGGGGAAGCAGCAAGACACCTCAATGGGTAAGGGAACCTGCTGCCAATTCTGTTGACCTGAGTTCAATCCTTGGATCCACACGGTAGGAGAGAACTGACTTCCACAAGTTGTTCCTTGACCTCCACACATGCACCATGGCAGGCACATGCAAGTACATGTACACACACATGCAAAAATTGTAATTAAAGTTTAAAGAGTGTCTAGTAGACACCATGTTTTTCCGTTTCATGTCACTAGCCTATTATATTAAACTCAAAATCTCAAGGGGGGGAAAAAAGCAGTTGTTCAGAGAAAAAGATGACCCAACTCTTAGCTTGGAGTTTTACTTTTCTTTTCTACTAGGTTATCATTTCATAGATTAAGAAAATAAAAGCCATGGTAATTTTAGGAGTTGTCTATTTAAAACACATACAGATATTTTCCACAGTTTTAAGAAATCTGCTGTGTCATAATGCTTTCAATTTGAGTGTACAGCCAAAAGAAGATAGAAATAAAAATATTAGAGACAAATGCCAGAAGACTACAAATACCATTTAATAAGGATAACTTAGCCACTTCTTCTAATTGAATTTGGTATATTTACTCTTAAAAAAAAATAGCTGTAGGGGCCAAAGAGAAGGTGCAGCAGTTAAGAGCACTTGCTGCTTCTGCAGAGGACCCAACACCTATATAGCAACTCACGGTCATTTGTAACTCCATCTTCAGGGACTCTGATACCATCTTCTTGCCTCCATAGGCAATGCACACATGTGGTGCACATATATACATGCAAGTAAAACATGCATACACATAAAACAAGAACAAGTAAGATTTTAAACCCAAAAATAGACAGCTTTGGAGTAATACTACAGTTTGTCACATGGAAGATTTTTTTTAAAGGTTAAATTTTCTCAGGAAACACAACACAATGAATCACAGTGAGTAAGAAAACCCAAGCAACTCATAAAACAAACAGCAACAAAAAAGCAATTTAATACAAAGGACTAACTTCAGACTTAATTAATGCTAGTGGGGTTGGATGAAGCCAGTTGGTAGAGGGCTTTCCTATAGATCACAACGCCCTGGGTTCCATCCCCAGTACCACATAAAGTAGGTTTAGTGGCTCATACCTGTCACCCCATCATTCAGAAGACAGAAATAGTAAAACCATCAGTTTAAGATTATCCTGGGCTATATCATACATTTGAAGCAAGCCTCAGGTACCTGAGAATCTGTCTCAAGGAAAAAAAAACAAAGCAACAACACACAAACACACACACACACACACACACACACACACACACACACACAGGTGATAATTATAAAAACAAACTGTCAGTTTCCAGTTTGTAGAAAACAATGAGGGAATTCCCTGAGTTCTTTGAGTTAAAATGTGAGAAACAAGAATATAAATTTCAGGAAACATAGCCCATGATGTCCCTTGAACAGTTATTATTTGGCCTGGAAATAAATGTAAGATTGGCTTAGTGAAATGTTTCTTTACAATACAAAACATTGAAGGTAGAGAGGTGGTTCAGTTGTGAAGTACTTGCCACACAAGCATGAGGGCTTGGGTTTAGCTCCCAGCATCAATACAAAAAGCCAAGCAAAGTGGTGAGTGTCTATAATCCCAACACAGAAAGACAGATCCCAGGGGCTGGCTAGCCAGCTACTCTAGCCAAACCAATAAGCTTCAAGTTCAATGAGACACTCTTTCTTGTAATATAAGGTGGCCAGTGATTGAGGAAGACACCTGACATTAACCTCTGGTCTATACACACACACACACACACATACACATGAACACACAGAGAGGGGAGAGAGAGAGAGAGAGAGAGAGAGAGAGAGAGAGAGAGAGAGAGAGAGAGAGAGAGAGAGAGAGAGAGAAACAACCAAACCAAACATTGTCAGATCATCAGATAGACCTGACTTCCAGCTGTTCTCTTTGACTTGGATTTGGCTCCCCTAATCCCTAACCAGCTGGCCACACTCATCCCTTCCAGCTGTAAGCTTGAACAATTCAAGGACCCTCGTTGGGAATAATATTTGTAATGATGCAGGGCTTCTTCCAGTGTTTGGAATCACTACAGAAAATCTGGGTCTCAGCTGTTCTGTAAAGAGATCGCCTACACCATCTTCACCCCACCCTGTGTTCTCTGGTCCGTTGGTTGACCATCCACTGAATCACTGCTATTCCTTGCTAGAATTGAATGTGATTCAAATTGTCAGCCCCCACAACGTGTACCCGAAGGCTCTTACCTAGCTCCTATCCACCACCTCTTCCATTTTTCTTCGATTTCTTTGTCTATCCCTCTCTGTGTTTGTGGTCACATAGGAGTGCAGGCCAGCATGCATGTGCCACAGTATGTGTGCAGAGGTCAGAGGACAACCCCACTTTCTGTCTTCACTTGCTTCTTCTTTTGAGGCTGTCTTTCATTTCCCAGCCTGCACTCATGTCTAGCTGGCCCATGAACGGTCTAGGACTTCTCCACCTCTGCCTCCCAGAAGCACTGAGAATCCAGACAAACTGTACTTTATTTGGTTTTGCATTGTTTCTAGGAATCCAAACTCAAGTGCTCCTGTTTGCAGGGCTCACAATATCCCTACTGGGTCATCTCCCCAGACCTCCCCCATCCTCTCATCTCTGAACAGTCTCCACTTCTGATATCTGCCCAGGCTCAGTTCATTTCCAATACAGCCATGTAGCTATCACTGGCCTGTCTCTGTCCTTCACATTTCTAGGGATTGGTCTTTCCTGGAAGAAGACTAACCTGTGCTAAAATAATAAACAATCTGAAAATCTGAGGCTCTTCATTGGCAACTTTTTCCTCACCATCCTAACTATGTGTTTGAAGCATTTTGGAAGGGCTGTGGACATTCTTCCAGGGTGACAAAACTTAGGGTGTTAGAGACTATAGTAATTCCTTTTATTTCTTTCAAATTATTATTCACTCTTCTTGTTGTGAACCAGTGAGTTTAGTCACGGTTATTTGCAGGACCATGGGCATGTTACCAGTAGCTACACCATTGAAGAAACTGTCTCTCCTTCCCCTAACCATCACTGAGAGTCTCTAGATCCCCAGAGAGGGGCAGGACCTTGTGAGTCTCTCCCTCCATAGCAATAGCTGCTGCCACAGCCAACACAGAGAAGAGAAGGAAACACAAGAAAGGCTGTTCTTAGGTAAGGCATGTTTTATACTGCCAAGCACTGCAACTAGACACATAACAACAAAAACTGAAACACATTTTTTATTCCTCCAATAAAATCATTTCAGACATACTCAAAAGAGAGCATTATGAACTCATTTTTCTCCTGGATGGTCAACTCTTTTGTGACTGAGAAGATACACTACTCTAGAGTTATGTCCCACAGTATTCCATCCAAAGAATGTATTCAAGGAATCATAAAGGTAGAGATTTTAAAATCCCTAGAGTTTTATATAGGCTCTAGTTTCAGTAGTAAAGCGGCTGGTTATTCTCCCTTAGGCCATGCAGAATGTGAAAGCAGAGATTAGGATTGACAAGGAATGAAAGTGGTTTTCTATCTGACACCGGCTGACTCTTGGGTTGAATCTCCACCTGATCTGGGAACCAACTGACATTTCTTACCCTTCTTCATACCTCTCTCTGCTGCATTTTGCTTCCTGGTATGTGTCACCCTTCAATTTTTTCTTCATAGTTTGCTCATCACAAGTTTCTCAGGCTGGCACTTGGGTATAATTGGTTTCTACACTGAGTCTCACCTGCTTCCAAGCATAATGGACATACATTCTGTGAAGAAAATGAACTTTCCCCCTTTGCCATAACCAGTACCCATTGCAATCTCGGAAATCCTTTTGTGCTATGTTCTTTTGTTTGTTTATTTTGAAATAGGGTCTTATGTAGCTCAGGATGGCCTACAACTCACTGCAGAGCCAAGGAGAATTTAAGCCCTAATCTCCCTTCCTCTATCTCTCAAGAGTTACATCCCCAGAGCTCAGAAGCCCACCTCTTACAAAATATCGAGTTGTACACCAATGGAACATCACTTTATTTCTGATAATAACATCCAAACATTCAGAAAGCATAGTCTCATGCTTTCCTTATTAATGGTCATGTTTCTGTTTTGTAGGTTAAACTTCTACCTGAGAATGTGATCGAAATTCTAATTATACAGGACATCAAAATAAATGACCACGATTCCCCCGTGAGGGGCTTTCGCAGCTCCTTCAGTTCTCAGTTCCCCAGCTGCAAATAACTCACCTACCAGGTTCCCCCAAAAGTGCTTCAGAAATGCTCAGACCTATGTACAGATGTTTCCATGAACACACAGGCGTAAACACTGGAAGTAACTTAGTGTAAGCTAACAACCTGGTGTGCCGTCCCCAGCAAGGCCCTCAGACAGTCTCTCTCTGCAGCCACCATCATCCATCACCATGAAGACTGCACATCAAATCCATTCCCTGATAGTTCCCCAGGCACCCAGGTTCAGACCACTTCATCTACTTCGGGTTTCAGTAGTAGTTCTTCCCCCCTCCACCCTTCCACCCCTGCCCTCCTCACACTCTCCCAAAGTTCCAGAATCTTTCTCTCAGGAACCCTGCTGATAGCTCCCTGGCCACCCATTCCTTCTCTTCTCATTCCTTCCTTGTTCTGAGGATTGTCCCAACATTTATGACCAGCGAGGATTTCACATTTAAGGCAGGTAAGAGATGAGCTCAATAAAACAATCATTATAATAATTTAGGGAGCTGTGGCAGGCAGGCAGGCATGCGGGGAGCACACTGCCTGTTCCTCTGTTCTAAAACTATGGAGTGCAGGGCCACTGTTGATTAGAACCAAGTCCTACTGCTTACCCACAGTCCCCAGACTCCACCTGAATTTGGAGGTGAGTTTCTCCCTTTGCAAGCAGCAGGTGCGTTTCATAGCCCCATTGTCACCTGCATTTTATAAGTTTATCATAAAATAATTTTGTATGTTGAGGTTGCATTTATCACACACACACACACACACACACACACACAAATACAAATTGGATATGTGGGCACCTGAAGGAGAGGAAGCACCCCGCTTCTAACTTTGTTCTGTCTGTGCTTCAGAAGGACCCTAAAAACCAGGGCTAAGAGACCAGCTTGACTAAATTGTACAGACGCATCAGGAAGGGCTTAGGTCGTTCTCCCTCGCCATTTCCCAGTTGCTACACATTTCACATTCAATCCTCTTCTGAAATGCTGCCTCGTTCCTCAAATTCTCATCCTAATTTTCCCAAATAAGAACAGCATATCAGCAAGTACTCTTTCCCGCACAGCAATCTCTCCAGCCCTCTTTACCTCGTTTAGAGACACTAATCCTCTCCTGGGTTTTATAGCAGTTATCTGTTGGTTTATGTCCACTAACTTGCCTGTAAATGTGCCAAGGAATAAAACTGCAATTCTTTGTATATCATGAAATAATTTAGGGCATGCTATGCACATGTGAGAACAAAACTTCCAAGTTACATGAGCTACTTAATTAATTAAATCATCAATGGCATCTGTTCGTTGAGTTGGCCAACAAATAGGTCACATGTAGCTTTGCTTACAGCAGTTTTGAAAGAACAGTGGAAGATCTATGAGATTTCAAAGGGTCAAAGGCTAAGTAAGAGGCCATAAAACAGACTCAGGGAACACAAACTACTTTTGTTTTAATCAGCAAGTACGATGTAAGATGACATTATGACATTTTCAAACAAAGCTGCTTTGGGTTTCTCATTCTCCCCACCTCTCCCAAGCTCCTGCTACCCGTGTTCCTCCCTGGCAGCCTCTCCACCAGATTTCTTTATTCTTTCATGCCCTTTTTGCCCACCCTGCCCCATCCTTCCTTATCTAATACTCTCCTTCCTTGACCGCCTGTGTAGACTTTTAGACATAAGAAGCTTAGCTGTTCCAGGCCAGGGAGGTAGCTCAATGGTTAAAGAGCTTTCTGTTCAAGTGCAAGGGCCAGAGTTCAGATCCCTAGAAAACCATATAAATGCTGGGTGGCTGCAATTTCAGCCTCAGAAGTTGGGGACGGGCAATCTCCAGAGCAAGCTGACTGCTCAGACAAGCCATCTGCAAGATTTGGATTTGACTGAGAGACCTGCCTCAACAGATACAGTAAAAGAATGATGGAGAATGTATTCTTCACATCAGCCTCAGGCCTCCACAGACACATCCCTATATGCACATATGCCCACAGACATGCAAAAGCACAGGCATCCACATATGCAATCCACACATGCACGTGAAAAATGGGAAAAAAAACTAGCTGTAAAGAAAAAGGGAAAATATTTGCCTGGGGGGTGTAATAGTTCCATATACATAAAATGTTTTATTGCTGTTAAGTCATGAAGCCTATAGAAAGTAACATGTTTTTTTCTCTGAAAATATTACTAAACCTTACTATCCTCTTCTTGCAAACAAATATATCAGATACGTGTCCCAGTGGGAACAGAAAGGCAGATGTGGTGCTGAGCTTAGGAGACTGAAGCGAAAGAGATGGAGATGTATCTGAGGGTAGAGAGCTTGCCTAACACACACAGGGCCCTAGATTTGACCTCCAGCACCACACACACACACACACACACACACACACACACACACACACACACACGTGAAAGTAATCAAGGAAAATGCTCAGCATCTGGAGCACTGGTAACAACAGTAAAATCACATTTCCCCTCAATTTTGAAAAAAAAAAAACAGGCATGAGATCTCCCTATAGTCTTTTTGCTTGTCCAGTATCAACCCTTTTGCATTTAGGACTCAAGCCAGTTCCCTGCTAGTTTTGCTCCTTTGTGGATCCTAAGATTTAAATGATGCTGTGATCTGGAGTGAGAATGTTATAAAATATATCTCCCCTTTAAGGTAATTTGGCTACAAGACTGTTAGAATCCCAAGTTCCCAAGCACAGACAATAGTGAAAGCAGTCATGTGTCAGCTGAGAAAGCACCGTTTACCTGCTACAGTCTATGTTTGCCTGCTAGAGGCTCACTGTACAGAGTGAGCCACACGGATCTTGTGTCAAGGCTCAGTCAGTAACATGCCTACTGTACAGTCATGAGGACCAGAATTCAATTCCTAGCACCCGATTTTAAAATGGTAATCCTAGCAATGGGAACATCCCTGGGTCTTTCTGGCCAGCCAGCTTAGCAGAATCAATGAACATCTAACTAGTGAGACCTTATCTCAAAAAATTAGATGCAGGGTGATTAAGAGCGACACCCATACTCCTGTGCACACATGTGCCTATGGACACCCACTCCTCACACAAGCACATGTTAAAAACATTAAAATAAAGGAAAGGAAAAATTCAGAGGAAATAGTATTTTGGTTTGGATATACTCATTTAGTTTTGAGACCTACAAAACCCCACTAGATAAGAAAAGAGATTTTTTTCCCTCTGAAGATAAAAATTAATGTGGAGAGAAATAACAAAATAAGATCCATATTGAGAAATCTTTGAAAACTAAGTAGGAAACGACCATTTACCAGACAAAAGTAGTGGCCTCTGAAGGAGTGCCCTGGAAAACAGAAGCAGGCACATCCGCAGTGCAGAATCAAAAGACCAGGGAATGATGTCACCAAAGACCTTTGAAACTGGGAGTGAAGAGGCAAACAGAGGAAGAACAAAATGGTAATTGAAGTTGTCTTAAAAAAAAATTCAGCTCTCTAGGGCTATTGTCCATTCTGTCTCCAGGCGACTGCTCTTTGTCCCCTCCAGCAGTGTCCTGGAAACTTCAGCAGGTCACTGGGGTGTTCAGTTCTAGACACTAGAGAGCATCAGCAAATAAATCACACACACACACACACACACACACACACACACACACAGAAATAATCAAATACATACAGAATATCTTTGTTCTTCCTTTCTAGAATATTTAGAACAGATCTGAACTTACCATATGATAGGCCAGAAAAGTCTAACCCACAGAAAACCACAAGGATATCAAAATACAGGGATCATAGCAATTCCTCAATCACCCCGCAAAGAATCATGTCAAAATCCCTAACATTACTCATGTACTGAGGGGCTTCAGTCACATTGAGTAGAACACTAGACATGGTTAGATGTTTGGGGAATTCTCTACCTCCACAATAGAAACCAAACAGCAAAAAGATAAGCGGAGGGGTGTAGCATAAGTCTTAACAGTTCTTATTAATAAAATCAAACCTGAGCCAGGTATTGGGATAAATGCTGGAAGGTCAGAGAAATAGAACAAGCCACAGCTATCTCACCTCGCCAGATCCTCAGCTGGTCTTGCTTCCTCAGACTGGAAGCCTCTGAGTCCTCATATCTGAATGGGTCTCAGCTGAACTGCTGCTAGAAGCCTGAATGATTAACCAGCCCAAATGCTTCTCCAGGCCAAATGCCTACTCGTGGCCAAATGCCTCGAGTTTCTTCACGCCTTATATACCTTTCTGCTCTCTACCACCACTCCCTGGGATTAAAGGCTGGTTTACTGGGATTAAAGGCGTGTGTCACCACGCCTGGCCATTTCCAATGTGGCCTTGAACTCACAGAGATCCAGAGGGATTTCTGTCTCTGGAATTCTAGGATTAAAGGTGTATGCTACCACTGCCTATCCTCATGTTTAATATTGTGGCTGTTCTGTCTCTGACCCCAGATAAGTTTATTAGCATACACAATATTTTGGGGAACACAATACCACCACAGAGGGGTAATAACAATGAAAAGGAAAACTGAAGAAAAAATCACAAAGAGTAACCAAAGGGTATCATACCCACGAAACACAATTATAATACTATTTATAACTCCAACAGTAGGGCTGGTGAGAAAACTAGAAGTTAGATGAGTTTGCCAACAACCATGATGACCTAAACTCTATTCTTTGGGACCTCCATTGTGGGAAGAACTGGCTCCCTGAGGTTGTCCTCTGACTTCTATACACATGCCAACTACAAAATAAATAAATGTTAATTAAAAAGTTAAGCTACCCAAGTATTCAGAGAAGGAAAAAGTCTCCATGATGTCAGACCTTTGGGAAAAATAGCGCTTTATAAAGTTCAAGCACAAAACTAAAAGAATCCTTTTAAACACACTAAAAATAGAAAACATAGGGAACTCATTGTGGGGCATTGGTGTAAAAACTCCAGCTCTAGAAGGGAGGAAATGACTGATCAAGCCATTCCTAAAATTCTATGAAAATGAAAGAATCACATTTTTTCAGATTAAAATTGACCACTAAATACCCAATGCAAGAGGTAAAATTAGATCTAAATCATCCCTGTTACTGTGACATTGGTTTAGAGTGTTGGAGACAAACTTGCCAAATGCTTTCATGGGGAAAAATACTAGTGTCGTTGCTGTGGTTACATTCTGAACATTTCCTGACCCAGAGTTATGTGTTAGAAGCTCCTTCTTCACCTGTAGCACTTTTAAGAGACAAAACCAAGGGGTGGGGCCAAATGGAAGGCAGTTAGGTCATTGGAACAAAGGGACTCTGATCTCACCCTTCCTCACAAACTCTCTTTACCTCCTCTCATCTCTTTTATCTCCTCCTTCCCCCTCCCTGTCTTTTTCTCAACAGACAGGCATAGACAAATTTCATTTGCCACACACTCTGATACAATGTACAGCTTCACCACAGACCCAGCACAGCAAGCAATCCTCCAATACTGTGAGACAAACCTCATTTTATTTCTTGTAAACTGATTTTCTTGGGTATTTTGTCAGAGCAATCGAAAACTGACTCAAACAATTACATATGAGGAGTGGGAACTCAGAGTGGCTATGAGCTTCTCACCAGCAAATCTGGAAGCTACAGTCTGATTGAGACAATACATTCAAGGGAAATTATTTCTATTGTACAGTTTGGTGATTCGCCAAACTAGCAGTCAAATAGGAAGAGTGAATAAAGGTATCTTCAGACTTAAAGATTACAAAATATTTATCCTGAGTGTATTTCTGCTAGTGGTGTTTCTGCAGACATGCTCATCAAAGGAGCATCATCACAGGGTGATGGACCAGCACATAAAGGACTTCTATTACTCACCAAAGTACAATGGCTGTGCAATTAAGTTGTCCATTAAGAGCTGCCTTTTAGCAGAATGGAATTTTTTTTCTGGGAAGAATAATGAAAGACAAACTATGACAATTTAGACTTGGATACTTAAGAGGTTTACTTTCTAAAAGGCACCAAGAGAAGCCATCACTACAAAGGGGGAAATGAACAGCAGATGTCACCACTAGTAAAGTGGGGACTTTCCAAGTTCTGGAAACTTGCTACCGTTGCCTGAATGTAACAACTTTCCGATTCTTCAAGATTCTCGTCTGATGAGAATTGTGGTGATATTAAATAGTTTCATTTTTTTTCATGCTGTAATTAAAGTTGTCAACATTCAGCAGATCTAAATTAGTCAATCAACTAGTATTTTCCAAGTGACCAGTTGCATGACATTAAAAAACGTATCAGTTGGAGCTAGGGGGACAGCTCAGTTGTCAAAATGCTTGCCATACAAGCACGAGGCCCTGAATTTAATTCCCCAGAAGCCATATAAATAAATTCAGGCACAGCGGCACAGGCTTGCCATCCCAGTCCCACAGATGTGGAGGCAGGAGGATATTGAGGCTCACCACCCAGCCAGCCTTGACAAATTAAACAGCTCCAGGTGAGTAAAGACCCTCTGGACACAAGGTAGACAGAATTTGAGGACCAACAAAGAGCTAAGAAACAATGTCAGGACAATGTAAAACCAAAAAGATGAACACCCAAGCAAAGGACTGGGGCAGCTGGACTCATGCTGAAGTCACCAGGCATGAGGTGAGGAAGACTCCCGATACCACGGCACACCCACTAGAACTGGTGTTTTCTGTTTGTGAAAACTCATTGTTATGTAAAAAATTATATTCCTTGTGCTAGAAAGTAACAAGCCAGTCCAATGAGATATGCCACTCCCCATCCTGGATTAAGGGCCCTAAACATCAGGACATGCAAAATTAATTTTAAAAAACTTTGCCGTTTGGGCTAGGGATGTAGTGAAGCCAACAGAGTGTTTGCCTAGTACCCAAGAATGGAGCCCAGGGAACTGAATAAAATGAAGTGTGGTAACTCATGCCTGTAAGTCCTGCACTGGGAGATGGAGGAAGGACGGCTGTGAGTTCAAGTCATCCTCAGCAAGAAAGACTTTGAGGCCAGCCTAGACTACATGAGAACTTTTCTCACAACAAAATAAATAAATAAACAAACAAAAGATTGTGACTATGACATGGGGTTGCTTCTCACACCTACAGGCACAGGGATCATTAAAAAAATAATAAAAATAAGCAAGGTTCTGTGGGCAGGTGTGTGCCCTTCATTCTCATCCTTATGAGAGATCTAAACCGGAAGGAGGTAAAGGACAAATGTCGAATACAGTCCATGCCTAGGTCCCAGCCAGTGCGCAGAGAGGTCTGAGATTCTGGGAGAATCTAAATCCTGGCCTGGGCTTCTGGCTGAAGTTGGAGACTCCACCAGTCCAGTGTCTCTTACATGGAAGGCAGAATAGGCATGGGTCATTCTCTCCAACCAGTTTGTTGTTGTTGTTTTTAATTTATGAGGGCTAGGAAACAGAGAATGTTGAGTGAACTCAACACAGCATGCTGCAGTCAGATTTTCAGCTGCTCTGCAACACTGTAACAACAAAGTGGCAAAAAAAGGTGTGATATCAATAACAAATGTCTCCTGGGGAATTCCAGTAAAGCGACAATGACTAAATAACATTAAAGAGGAAATATGAAGTGTAGAAGTCTATTTCTCTCCCTCTCCCTGTGTGCATGTATCTCTCTCTGTGTGTCTCTGTCTGTCTGTCTGTCTCTCTCTCTATCACACACACACACACACACACACACACACACACACACACACAC